>JAGDQP010030160.1:11215-22821 GCA_022664845.1 Lepisma saccharinum | reverse complement strand
ATAACTTCAGAGTTAGCTTGTTAGATATGTTTTTAAAATATATTTTTTGATCATCTTAACCCCTGTCAGATTTTAGTGGAAGGGAAAATTAACACACAGATTGTTGGTGGGGGGAATCCCCCAACCACCCCAGGATTTCGCACCGTGTGAAGGGTGATAGTGTCTATAGCGTGATTGGGAAGGGGTGACAACTTCCAATCTTGAATCAAATATTGTTTCGAACAGGAAAGAAAAACGTTGCAGCTGATTGAAACAGTGTATTTTAGTTACTTTTTGTTTTTATTTCCTCACTTTATTCAAAGCAAATTTGTTGGGCAGAGTTTATTAGTGAAATCAGTGTCTACGTTTGAGAAAACGAAAAATATTATAGCCTATTTAACTATCAATTTCAGTGTTTGGTGCCTATTTTTATTGGATATTTTGACTTATTTTATTGCCTTTTTACCTGCCTATTTAGTATTCTTTAGTGCCTATAAGTCGTAGCTTTAATTATCACCCCCCCCCCCGGGATGAGCTGAACTTGCCTAAAGACTTTGAATATAATTCAAAATTGGAACCAATCATCACGTTTTCACTTGCAAAGGAATAGTTAGGTTAAATTAGAAAGCGCAAAATCATCCATTTCAAAAGCACGCAAAATGAGACAGGGGAAAAACCTACTTATATTCAGCCTTAATACAAATTAAAAAATAATATTTCTTTTATTAAAAAAAATACCTTTAAGTTATTAGAAGAAAGTTATTGAGTTTCAGTTATTGAGAAGAGGAAGAAAGGAAAGTTTTCGTTATCGAATACAGATTTGGAGAGCGGAGAGACAGATGAGAAGATTAAGCCATGAGGACTCATCTCTTCAAAGTACTTTAGATATGCAGATGAGGGACGCATATTTCTTTTTCGAAAATAAGAAAGATGGAAACAAATTTTTCCGATCATAAATCTGGAAAGAATCTTCAACTAATACGGGAAGCTATCAACTATGCGAAAGATAGAAAGTGTGCGGTTTTTTGTCAGTGAATGGCACCTTCATAGAATGGATAGATTCGATGGAGTTGAGAGAGGTGTATAAGAAAAAGAAGTTAATATTAAAATTTGCAAAGAGAAAGCTGGAATAAGGGTAGGTAGAAACTGAAGAAATAATTTTTATATGGTAGCTCTGGACTATTTGGGTGTAAGAGCTATGTTTATCAATAGAAGAAAATCAAATCAATACCATCATGATTTTCGAGATTTTCTCCCCAATCGCCACTTGAGTGTATAGAGTGACGATTTGAAAAATATCGCAAAGCATTATGGTAATGGTTATAGTTCGAGGATTGAAATAGCTACTGGCTACCATAAGTCCTAATTTAGTTTAATTGCTACGCGGAACTGTGGCTTAAGCCTGTCGTGTGTCTGACAAATAACATCCCTCTGCTGACAGAATAAATTATGTAATTTAATGTTCAGGAAACAGAAATCGCCTAAAGTTCGGCAGCACGATGGTCAACCCTGGGTTCCAGCGCTACCAGAACCCGGTCTGAAACTTGGCCGGAATGACACGATCGACCCCGGTCTGAAACTTGACCGGAATAACACGATCAACCCCGGTATTAAACCAAATGTCTTCGGCCCCGATCTTGTCTCAAATGAGTAGGCTGATTGTGACTTGATTCGGTGAATCGAACCTTCTCCCAATTGGCCCGGTGGGCCAATCTTATACCGGTGACCGGGTGTTGTTCGTGTGGTTTGATCAATCAATATTTATTATTATTTATGAGACTTATCCTGATTATGTATGAGGATTTCATTTTAGAGTGTTTCTAATGATTTTAATGTTTTTATCTTATTTAATACTTCAAGCACAAAATTCTTTCAGTATTACCTTTCCGAGAGGAGGGTAGGGGTATTTCCATACATCCGACAGTATTTTTGTTCTTTCCGGGGACATCAGACTATTTCCATCGTTAGGAGCTTTTAGGCGTCGTATTTTTGGTGCTCTGGGTGTAAAACCCGCGGTGTCGGTCACCCCTGAATTAAACACTGTTCAAAGGCGAGTTTATAGTAAGGAAAGAATTAGATATCTTCTTTGCCTTCCGGCTCACCGGGTTAGACCGGATCCAAAGCATAAACCCGGTGATCCTTTCACTTCTGCTTACGTATGCCTCATGACAATACCCAAATAAATCGTTAAAAGTTGGAATTTGGACATCCAAAATTTTGAATATAAATTATCCTCTCCAGAAACGCCTTGTAACTCCGGAACCCGCCTGATCTTAATGTATATTAGGGTTGCATATAATTCCAGGAAAAATACTGAGAAATATGTTATTACAGATATGACTACAGCTACACACGTCTGTCAAGTAAAAATTGCCACATTTGAAATTTTATTAAAATAATATGTTTAAACGTTTGTGCTATGTTTGTGCTGCATTGTGCAGCAACTATTTTTGTTTGTCCTGAAACGCACAACAAAATAATTTAAAAAATAATGAGTCGATTCTGCCTTGACGCCAAGTGAAAATCGTCACATCTCTAAACATTTCTCTACGGAACAAAAGACATACGCAATCGATTGTTCTTCGTTTGTGCAGTCACAATTATTGTTTGTGCCATAATATACTCTAAGTAGTCTAAGATATAGTAAATTTTCAAATCTGATGACGTCACTCCAAAATAGCCACATTTTATAAGATATAGTAAATTATCGGGTAGCACGACACAAGATCGAATATAAAAAGAGCGAACTACAGAAGAGCGCCTCCAGAAAAGCGACTACAAATAGGGCGACTAACACAAAGACCGACTTGCAAAATGAGCGACCAACTAAAAGAGCAACTACCGAAAGGGCGAATGACAATAGAGCGAATGACAAAAAGAGCGACTAGCGAAAGGACGAATGACAAAAAGAGCGACTACCGAAAGGGAGAATGCCAAAAGAGCGAATGATCTTTAACTCGGGCCCTATACATGCTAGCCGTTCTGTCTCGGGCCTTTCTGTCCTCGCCCTTTTGTCCTTTTGACGCGATACCGACTCCACAAGCTTATAACAATTAAAATAGGTGCACATACATTGCATGATAAACTCTATTATTATTATTATCATCATTATTATTATTGACTATTAATAGTTAATTGAATAACATACAGATATAATTTTATAACTATAATCTCCACCATAAAACTAAAGATTCTTAAATTTTAATATTAGGTTTTTGTCTTCAGATATGGCAGCTTCCAGTTCTTCGTTAGGAACTTTTTTTTTCAAAGAAATACACGATTTAGCAAAGTTTTAGTTCGAACATACTGATTTTCACACACAACTAAGTTATTGTATTTTTGTTCCGATCGGTTCATAATTGAGTATTTTTTAAAAGTTCAAACGGCCAGCATTTTGAAATTATTCTTTCAATCATGAACCCATCCAAAACAGCCATTTTTTTTGGCCAAGTTTGGTTTCAATCCGTTAAAAAATACGGCAGTTCTCTCTGTCTCTCCCTCCTTCTCTCTCTCTCCCTCTCTCTCTCGGGTATTTTTTGTATCAGGGGGTGACGATCGGAGAAATTGTATAGAAAATGAAACACAAGATTGCTACACTTATAAATACTCATACCTAAGTTCAAAGGATAAATTGAAATTCAATAAATACAAGAATGAACGGTACATTTATTTACGATTTATATTTTCACCACCGTGAAGTACAGGTTTACTTAACATTTACTACTTAACGTAACATTCGCTGAAGACATCATTACTAGACCCGGAAGTTTGGCAAAATGGCTTTTCCGTTTTCGTTGCGAATTATCAGCATATAAATAATAGGTAACTTTTTTACTCATCGTGTGGGCGTTTAAACAAGTTTTTCATTTTATCCTTTTTTCTTTCTGTTGCCTACTTCTAAACATAATGCCTTTTAATGTATTTTAGCTTTTTTTATTTTTGGCATTAAACACAAACAAAAGCATAGCAACGCTGCCTTAAGCTGTCTCCTAGCTGTGAATTCAGGAGGAGGGTTCATTCTGTAAGTATTTACGCTGACCTCGTGAATCGCCTCCCATTTACCGTCACCCTTCACTACTTCAGTATTTTCTGGATCTCTGGTTCAGTTCACGGCATTAAGACCTGTCACTGGTTGATGACCTGGCAGCTCACGCATACTACGCTACGTTGCCAGAAGCAATAATAGAACTTAAAAAAGGCGAGAAACTGGTGACAACGATGGATATTGTGTGACAATCAGTAATAATCAGACTGTTGGAAGTGTCAGAACAAATGTAAACCTGTAATGGGTGTAAATGAGGATCTATAGTAAATTAAAAACATATGCAGTGTACTTAAAGGTGAAAATTAAATTGTCGTTGATATGGACTCGTCAGTAATACTTTCTTTTATGTATGCTCCTCATTCTGCTGTGAGCATTGAAAAGTAATTTTCAAAAGTGAAAACAGTTCTCAGAGAAATCTCCAATTTATAGCCGAAATAAAGGCCAAATCAGAAGTGCAGCAGCGCTCTTTCACGCTAACATCAGCCTTTTATACACTTTTAATAATGCTTTGAACTAGCAACAAACAAAAAAATATGAGTTAATTAAGAAATACAGTACTTAATAAAGAATTAAATCGGCTATGCACTGTTGTGTAATGTAAATGGACTTTTCTATTGACTTAGCTACTAGACGTTCGGGACATCAGAAAGCTACTACATTCTCCATTGTTTGAGTTTCAATAAAATGAAGTTTGTTAAATAATTGGACAGCGTTATGCATTACTAGACCAAGCGCCATTTCTTAAAAAAATTCCATATAGCGTATTCTGTTGGGAAATATGAACTATTTAAAAACATATATTACGGTATCAATGTATTGGCAATGTTTGCCAAGGTATATTTCTAATGGTTAAGTAAGTGCTCATGCACTGTAGACTGAATTATCTCAAAATGAAACTTTCGCGCTTGGTCTAGTGATGCATAACACTGTCCAATTATATAAGCAAAATGTCTAAATTACGAAACCATGGATATTATTCGAGCTCAAATGGAAAATTTACAATAAAAATATACTAACACTATTAATCATTGGCCGGCGTGAAATTAAACTACATTTAGGTTTTAGTATTATTGGAAGCTTCCTTACATTTTATTGGTTTTTCAAGTATATTCATTCGTGATAGCTAACCCTTGTACTCGTTACCGAGCATACTCTAATCAAGTGAAAACTACTCACCGTAGTTAATTACAACACAAAACGTAATCGAATGTCTCAATATTAGAAATGGGTGGCTTACCCATGCCATGTTAGAAAACGTACAATTGTTGTAGTAGTTATAACTTATCCTATACCAGCCGAGGACTATCCTATACCTGCCGGCTGATGTGAACAGCTGATGAAACCAACTCTTGAGAAATAAAGCATTTTTCTACAGGTAAGTAGCAGTGCATTTATAATAAAATAAAATCGGTCGCATGTGAGAATGAATTTGACCAATAGAATCTAGAGCAATTCCACGCGTCACGCACTGCCATTTAAAATGCACCTTTCGACTTTAATTGCTTTATTACTTCTGTTATAATTGCAACAAAGGCGATTTAAGCACACCGTTGGATAGAGGATACATTGAATAATACATTCCCCGGTAAAAGAACACGTAATCAATAAGAATACTATACATTATTTAATGTTAAAGTTTCCGTCATGCAATGAAATTTTTGTAACCCGCACTTACACTGTGACATACATTTCCCCAAAATTCTCTGAAAGTATGGATCCCCTCACAAAAAAAAACACATTAAAGATGAATGTGTTAAGTTTTATTTCCATTTTAAAAACAATTCAAGAAAATATTAATATAATGAGCATATAGGAGGAAAAACACAGCGTCACGAACTGACATCTTTTCGTCACGCACTGTCATCTGTGAATTATTAGATGATTATACCTTGTAAGTATTGCTTTATTTTTGTACATTCTGATAGAAATAAACTAATGGACTCAATTACGGATCCCAGATAAAATATCAATATAAAATATAATGGTGGCTAAAATTTTATGTTCCAAAAGTTGAAAATTTTAAATCAATATTAGAGCGATTTTACGAATAAGTGAAGTCCTGTTGTAAAAAGTCAAACATACAGTGAACATTTCGTAGATTAGTGCAGTCAGCTCTTGGAAGGTATCCAGAGACGCAAGTAAGGGAGAGCAAAGGGTTCACGTATCTCACAGGATTCCGCCAGGATTTTCAGTTTGGGGGTATAAAGTATAAAATGGAGGTTGTAAGTGCAGTTTTGCACAGTTTATATTGTTTTCAGTTGTAAAAAATGTTTAAGTTGAGGGTGCGCTCGAGAATTTAGGGGTGACATCCCCCACATGGGAGTCTGGGAGAATCACACACCCAAACACCGGACTGGATGCGGCAAATGAATTTAAGGAGGGGGAGTTATACATTTTTTGTTAATTCGAAGAGACGCCAAAATCGGATATTGCTCCCTTGCAAAAATACAAGCTGCAGGCCTGGGTATACGATGTGTGTTTACTAAAAATACTTTAACAAGTCTTAGTGCAAATTCATAATGAGCTTCTGTTGTTGGATTATTTAAAAAAAAACTACGATGTTACTAATTCTAATTATGAGTTATAGAACTAAAAATGTTGGAATGCAAAATTAAAAATATATACATATTAAGCTTTGTCTTGATATAAATGAATGACCTATTTCTGTCTAGTCTTATTTACGGCCTGGCAAGTATTATAATTTAAACTCGATTGCATGATCATGCCAGTATGTCAGGCTCTTTTCATCTTCCTATATGTTGTTACTACCCACAACTTGATCTTGTTTTAATGAAAATAAAACTTCAAACATTCCCCTATTAAGTAGTACATTAGATAGTTTTGTTGGGCCCATGCTTTCAGAGGGTTTGGGAAATGTATATCAAAGTGGAGTGTTTTGTTTGTGAAAATGTCAGTGCGTGACGCACCTTTAATATTATACAATAATATTTTTAATATATATATATAGATATGTTATTTAATCGAGAACGTGATCCTCAGTACTTATGCTAGCACATCATATGTCCAATTTGCATTTTTTTTAACCTCTCGGAAATATACCGCAATTACAGTCGAAAAGTATATTCTGAATGTCAGTTTGTGACGCGTGATATTGCTCGTTTATGTTTTATACAAAGTTTATTGTGATCAGGAAAAACGTTTGAAATACTTTTTGTTCAGAATCTGACTCTAATACACCACATGAAAGCACTTTACTTTTCACCAAATATTCTGCAGTATACAATACTTTTCATAGTACATTGGAAGTAACACACTCACTATAATCTGAGAGCGTCACGCACTGACCATACTGTATATTAATGATTTACACAAAATCTATTGTAATTAGAAAAATAGTTTCAAATACTTTTTTTTTCAGTATTTGACCCTAAAACACCATACAAAAGCTACTTTTCATCAAGTATTCTGCAGTGTACAGTACATTTTATATGTGGAGCGTCACACACTGACATAATTATGTAGTCGATTTTATAACGTTTAGCAGGGCGTGAGGACAGTTATTAAAAAACAAACCAGTAGTTTATATCAATATAGAAAAAAATGAAGTTTAATTTTTAAATTCCTACATATTTACCTGAATAATTAACTGTTAAAATGAAGTAAGATTGTAGATATTTTCATGAATTTTTAAATAACTCCAAAACAGAAGCTAATTACGCCATTGTACTAATGACTTTTTTCATTTCTTTATGTAAACATCAATCATAAACCTTGTAAGAATCGATTGCGCTAATTGAAATAAATCTATGATACGTAAAATTAAAGTGTAAAAGGATGGTGCGAAAACAAAATTACAATTTTTGATTTCCTGAACAAGTCACCATATGACCAAAATATGTCTTTTGTCATTCACTCTTTTTATAATTCGCTCTTTTTGTCATTCACTTTTTGGCATTCGCCCTTTCGGTAATCGCTCTTTTTGTCATTCGCTCTATTAGTTACTCGCTTAGTTTGTAAGTCGGTCTTTATGTTAGTCGCCATATTTCTAATCGCTTTTCTGGAGTCGCTCTTTTGTCGTTCGCCTTTTTTACATTCGGTCTTTCGTCGTGGAACCAAACTTTCAAATCTGATGACGTCACTCAAAATTGGCACATTTTAAAATATTTTAATTTGTTCTGCCCATAAATATTTAAAGATGTGACGAATTTTACTTGACGTCAAGCCAGAATCGCCACATTATATTTTAATTACTTTGTTGTGCGTTTGAGCACAAACGAAAATTCTTGTTGCACAGTCCTGCACAAACGATTAAGGATTAATAAAAATTTCAAATGTGGCGATTTTGACTTGACAGACGTTACAGCTACACAATTTTATTGTCTTTAATAGGAAGCTGTATTACAAAGGAATTGCATTAAAAAGAGTTAAATAATATGTAATTTTAAAAATTTTCAACACAACGCTTTTATAAGAAAGCACGAAAATTAAATCAGAAGTTATGATAAGCTGAATTTTAATTTCTTTATGGTCTTTAGGCATCTAAGGCCCAGGTCGGGATACAGTGAGGGATAGAATGTTGAAAGGTAGTCGGCCAGGGTCTAGTTAATAGGTACCATCCCAGCATTTGCCTGTGTGACTGAGGAAAAACTTAGTAAAACCTTAGTCAGGATGGGTGGCCACTGCGCTCGTTCCTAAGGCCTTCCGAATACTACGGCAACGCTCTACCAACTTAGGTACGGCGTTTCAGCACTGAAACATAGTTTTGTATTTGAAATAGTTTAGTAAATTTGTTCGCAATACGGGGAACTGTGACGCCTTCTGGACCCGAAGTGCCTCTCTGATATCTCCAAGTACCATGCCAAATTTGGAGCGGGTACGTCCATTAATATAGATGCAATTTCAAATATCGAATTCCTGAAAGTGGTTGGCAACGCTGATAACTGTGGCGTCCGGAGTACTTCTATAACCTGTCCCTTTCGATAGTCTATAACCTGTCCCTTTCCTAATGCATACTCTCCCAAACTTTGGTCAAAATCAATAGACACGGGTAGATTCGTATAAGTAAACACATTTGTAAAAATTGAAGTTTTAAATAGGTTGCCAACACTGACAATTTGGGCTTGGGGGCTGGGGCTGGGGCTGGGGGCCGTTGCCTAATGTGTATGCCAAGTTTGTTGCGGATACATCAATCTGTGTGGAAGCAATTGAAAATTTGAATTCAAAGATTGCTTTTCAACACTGAAAACTCGGCGACCAGGAATATCTCTGCGGAGGGGATGCTTGATGGTAACATATCTAGACATAAATACGGACATTTTTGAAAAAAAATATTCATGAAAATAGGTTCAGTGGAAATTGCTTGGCGACTGGCCATAGGTTTTATGAAACTATTTTAAGTATATAGAAGATATTAATAATGTTCCTTCTACTTATCACTCACTACTTCTGCGTTAGTCTTTGTTTGCTTTTTGGTTCGTAAAACTGACGCGCGACTAAAACTGTTTTGGATTCCAAAAATCATTTTTCAATATCTCAAAGATGGAAAGATATTGGAGTTCAAAACGTTACAGGATTTTAATCCATCAGAAATGTACTTTTGTTCCCACCAAAGCCCTATTCATAAATTAGTTACTCATTGATCCTAGGATAGGTTAGTTGAGCTTATCAAGCTATATTGAGCACTAGAACTAGAGTAGGCCCAGAACAACAATTACTAAAAAATAGAACATCAACAGAGCTAGGCGTCACATTAGATAGCTGTATGGGAATCATACTAGGGTAAGCATTGAGCTATTCAAGAACATACTAACAAATAATTCAATATTTTTATGATATCAACATTGGGTGGATGGGAACGTTCGCTGCCTTGTAATCAAGGAGTCAATATTCGATACCCAGTGGGAAAACAAGTGCTTCCGAGCCCACTTTCAACTGTAATTCCCGTTCTTAAAACCACATCTTCATTCAATATAATGTATACTTGAAAACCACCACTGGTTCACCTTGGGCGGGCATAGACCCTCAGGAACTTGTCTCCGGGCAGAACATACATTATTGTCCTCATCATCAAAATTTTAAATGCCTCTCGGAAAAGAATAGAATACCAAATACCTCAGCGAGAATCAAACAAGCACTTGTACATCGAGTGGACGTGTAAGTGCACATCAGATGATAAACTTTTAAAGAGATAGCAACATTTCCTTTTTGACCTTGTGTAACATTTGTCGAAAAACCATATATAATAATTTAGTCTTTGTTTCAACCTTGCCACAATTTTTCCACAAAATAACTTTATTCCCCCTGCGGATAATGCAGTTCATCTTTTTCCATATTCTTCCAGTTTTGTTTTCTCTTTCTACCTTTGAAACCAATGGGGAGAGAAAGAACAAAAAAAAAATATCTCACATGAGATAAATTCTCTGATTGAATGAATCATTCGTCTCCAGAGCATAGCATGGTCTCCTGGATTTACGTCCAGTGACTGGCGCTGTCTCTCAAATGATCAATAGTCCCTACTGATTGGACATGCATCGGTTTTCCGCTCTTTTTTCCGCTTTCAGGCCACGCAGTTGAGAATAACAAGAAAAAAGAAAAGAGACAAAAAAAAGACTGACCCATGAGACAGTAGCCAAGGCAGGAAGAGAAAAACAAGAGACAGCACCACTGGAAGAAAAAGAAAGAATAAAATTAATTACATGGAAATTAATTATCGATTAATTGGAAACAGAATGACGTAAGAAGCAATACGCGTTTTATATTTTGTTTTTCTTAATTAAGTTAAGGTTTTATTTTTGAACGTCGAGTTTCCTCACTTGAGTAGCATAACTTCTACCGGGATTAGTGAATTATCCTGTTAACAATACATGTTTTTTCTGTAGGTAATAACTCATTAGCACATAATAAAAGAAGGTACTAATGATTACTACTGAGGATATTTAAGACATTCCAATAGACAGATTCAGAGGACCCTTGTAAGAATCTAAAATCTTTATAATAAAACTGAAAGTGGAAAATGTTTTTATAAGCAAGGTCAGCGACGTAACTACTATGGCGTAAATCCCTGCAATGAGGGGTACTACCCTTCAAGGGGGCCCTTCACCCTAGCCTCTCAATGGGTAGAATCGTCCTCCAGCCTTGGGTATTCCCTTGTGGGGAGGTGCAGGGAGGGGGCATAAAATGTAGGTACGCCTCTGAGCAGCGCTAGGATATTTAGGTGCACATCTTTTTTTTGTAGGGCAAATTAGAGGTATCTGAAGGAATCCAATGTGTAAAATGTTGCTTTCGTTTGAAAATTGAAGTGATTTTTTTAGCACTCCCCCCCTTTTTTGGGACCTTTATCTCTTTTTTGCACCACTTTGCTCATAATTCCTTTTTTTTCTGTCCGTTTACTTTTTAACATTTTCCACAGCAAATTTTATCATTTAATTTACTTATGAAGTTCATTTGGATTGCAATCTGCATTTCGTATCATAATAGTGAACACGGGATTGAAGGCAAAGCACGGCTGTAACAATAAAGAATTTAATTTGATGACCAGTATTGGCAGTTGGTGGGAAATTTACTGGATAAAGGAAAAATCTGGGTACATGAAGGGTAAAAGGCAAAAGCTACCCAAAATCGG
>JAGDQP010030160.1:0-11115 GCA_022664845.1 Lepisma saccharinum | reverse complement strand
TTATGCATGACTAAAAGGAAAAGCATGAAGCGCTCTCTCATATGCAGTCACTTTATAAATTCTTTAATTGGCTCGCCCCATGCTCCTTTTTAAGTCATGCATAAGCAAAATTATATTTTACTTTTCAGTTCAAATTGTTTAAGATAGTATGTCTTTAAAAAGACTTCTTTATTATTTCTTTTTCGAGTTATTTCGGTGTTCGGAAACTTGTTCTCACGTTAATATTTTGTGACCCAAATTCTAAAGTGTTTGAAACTATGTAGTAAAATTACTTCTTTAAATATTTGAAACATATTAATTCAATGGTGAATAGGAAAATAAGTTCATTATACAATTGATCTAACCTCATATCATAGGCTAAATTATAAGATAAACTTACACCGCTTACCTAAATTCGTGTGCGCTAAAATTAATGGGTTTTTGCTTAAGAGCACGTTATTTTGAAACCTGCCACTTGGTGACACTGGTGGCTACTACTGGAAAGAACTACTCTGAAAATAGTCGCCAGTCATGTAGCGGCAGGCTTCAAAATCGTGTGATCCTTAGTGTAGACGAGAATATGTAGGCGCGATAAGTCTATCTTATTATTTAATCTATGCTCATATGTTTGATATATTTGGAATTGAAAGTGATGTACTGAAAATAGTACGAATAGATAAAAGAACCACTGAAACTCGTTCTACAGACTGTATTTTAATTATGAAATAAATCAACTTCTTTCGCCTGATCAAGATATTGAACAGCTGTCGTGGATTCATTCTACGTTTTTATAGAAGCTGAGCATTCTTTAATTTGTCTTCGTTGTCTGAAGTTAGGACATTTGTAGTCGTTGTGTCTGCAGTTAGCTTTCTTGTCTTATTCTCCAAAACTGTGTGGAAATAACCAACTACTTCCGTCTTCGAGTCCTGTGGGAGGGAAGTCCATTACATTTCCTGTTCGTAACTTTATGTAGTCGTTCTCTTGGATGTTGTTAAGTGGGCATGGAGGATAAGAAGAGCGTAAATTTTTCATGAAGAAGGCGGACGAGAAGATACTGGACGATGCTTGGGTACGTTCTTTTTTGGTCTTTTTTCATGTTTCTGAATGCAAAAAAGAAAACAGCTTCCGCGCTTAAAAGGTTGTCTTCGAAGACAAAGATTACTCAGATTTCTCTTTTATATAAAAAAAAGGAAAATAAACTATGTGTACTACTGAAGAACTTTACACAATTCATTAATATAAAAAATTGTCATAATCTATTGTGGACATTCCAATTAATCATAAACATACTGTGTATATTTTATGCGACAACGTTCTGCCTTTAATTTTGTAACATCACCGGCAACCTACGTGATATGGATTGCATTGCATAATTTTTGGTCACTTATGTCATCCCGAGAACTGATTATATATACTCACATTTTTATATTTTTTTTAACAATATTGTTTACCAAAGTATTATTCAATTTTTAAGCTGAATATTATCTAATGTTTAAAGGTCTAGTTTATGCAATTCAAGTACATTCAAGGATTTTGAATTAACTATTTATTTTAAACCATATGATATTGAATTAACATGTGTGCGTATGCAAAGTTATTTTGCTCGGCACACGAATGCAAACGAACATTATAATGGGAACTATTTACAAGTAAAGAAACAATATATATAAGAGATATTTAAATACAAGAAAATATGATAATCAAATTGAGTAATTTTGAGAATATTTGTCCTACAAAATATTACTTATTGTTGTAGAATGTAAGTAAGGAACTATTTTTCGCTGAGTAAGTTGCCTTATTACCCCACCGTCTGGAGGTATATAAGGCGTGTACAAGTAAGAAACTTCATTTATTCTTGGGCTCTAGAACCGAAATGTTCTCTAGGGGGACGTAATAAATAGGTCAATGTTTCTTTTGTTTTCTTCCTCGTTCCTTTCTCTAGGCATAATCCTTATATATACGATGTACTTAATATGAGATCCACACCACATAAATAAAAGTTTTTCTTTAGCTTTGGCCGTAGTTCCGTAATAATAATTATTGCCTTTAAGCACCCCAAATGCCATGCGAGAGCCGGAGCAGTTGTAAAAGTATATAGCTTAGTCCGGGGTTCTTAGGCGATCTTACAATCTTTAGGAAATTTTAACTGTATATCTAACTTTTTGTTTACTTACAAAGTAAAAATGGAGGACACTTTCTAAAAATGATTTTCATCTGTTTAGTTTCATGTCTACAATGCTGTAACGTTTTTCCAACAATTATGCAGATTTCTATGTTTCCGGTGATGTATGAAATTCGGCATTCTATACCATGTCCGGCAAAGTATGAAATACAGAATCTAACTGTACGTAACGTAGACCCAGTGGTGATATTCAACTGGAAAAAGAACCGTTTCGGTTACTTGTAAATTCCGTTGTAAGAAGGAGATATAATTATCCAGATTTTGCCACATAAATTTGTTCCAAAGAGAATAGAATTACAAAGAAAGTGCTAAAAAAATCATAATGATTTTGTTATAAATGTGTTTAACATTAGTCATAGTTAGTTGCTTAAACGAGAGAGGTTTCTACCGTATTTACTCGAATATAATCGCCCTTTTTTACAGCATGTACAAATTGTTGAATGGCGCTTATAATCGCATACTATGTTGTCGGACAAATGGTAGAAATAGACTGCGAGGCCCGGGCTCCAAGCCTCGCCCAACACTCTGAATTATACAGATTGGATAGAGATACTTACCCTATATCTGGACAGAAACCTCTATCAAGTCACTGGTCTGGCAGCCAATGACGAGCCATGGGTGAATTTTCGGTAATGATCATATAGGGAGTTGCTATAGTTACATAATAAACGAATTCTCAAAATCGACCTAAATTTTATAGGGGCGCTTCTTTTCGAGGGTTTCTCATATTTGAGTGAGTAAATACGGTAACTTACATAACTTTAAATTAATACCGAGTTGAAAAACGAGGAAAGTCTTTTAATGTTTAGTTCTTAACGAGGCTACTTAAATACTAAATTTACAATACAAACTTCATCTGTAGTTCTTTCTCGATAAACAAAAAGAAGAAATACTTCATTGAAATAATTGGACTATGAACAAAGGTATTATGGTTTAAATTTTTAAAAAATGACAAATTCTGAACCTTTGTTTAAAACTATTGCACATACATAGTTGACATTACAAGTATAAAGGCTATGTCGATCTTTTTAACGTACTCGCTTAGAACTCGAATTTAACTGATTCATCAGGAGAACTAAACACACTTTTTCTATCACAAAATAAATTGCCAAACTCTAAGACAACTGCATGTACTTATGTATAATATTGGAAACTAAGAAGCATTACAATTTCTTATCTAATGGCTTTTACGCTATTGCATCATCAACTACCGTATTCTGTTTTCAATTGCTAAGATCTGAGAAAAGTTCTGGTGAAAGGAGAGTGTAAATCCATTCTTGGTTCACTGAAGCTTTTATATAGTCCTTATCATCACTCTTCTGTCTGCTTTACTATGGAGTCTTTTCGCAAACAAGATTTGATATTCTCTTCTGGACTCATTGAGCACTCTTGACATGCATATTATGTCAGATGTTACTAACATTCAGAGACGTTCTTCCAAATGTGCAGGTGAGGTTCATATCGCTGAATTTTTGCTCTGCTTTAGCTGAACTTCCGTTAAGAAATCGATGCTTTTTATAGCTTTCTGCGTGGTAAGAACAATTTGTTTAACTTCCTATATTCTTACTATCCACAGAGTCCATGAATTCATTAATAGAACTGCCAATTTTGGTCAGTTAGTCAAAGATCAGAGTTTAGCCTATCCCCCTAAGGTGAAATAGTTACGTCAGAAGGCTAGATGTTAAAATCAAATGCCGGAAATAGAGTTGCCTGTGATCTCCAGTTTGAAGTCAACTTTTTATGTTGCCAATAACACCATGATACAAATAACAAAATCTAGTCTCTTAACAACCTCTTAACAACAGAATATCTTGATAGTGTTAGAAGTCAATTTCCTTAATCACGGATTGTACTTACCTTTAGTTTCATTTATCAAATAGAAATCCTCGATCTCAGTTTGTGTTTAAGAGAAAAGGAAAGAAGCGGCAGCTCTTCCAAACTATCAGTCATCAAGGCAAGATCTTTCTAAAAGTTTAAATTGTCTATATCTGGACAACATCTCAAACAGCCATTGTGACTCTGGATGGAAATTCATTTTATAATCATGAACAGATTCTGGCGGTGCTGTGAGTGTTCTAGTAAAACTCATAACCAATGAATGAATCGAGTCGTTTATTCACTTGATTCGGTTCGACGAATTAACCTAAATGTTAACTATATAGGTTCGAACGAGTGCGAACCTGCTGAATTTCATCAATACCTAGGACAGAATGAGTCTCATGTCGACTCCACAAAACAAGAGATACAAAACAAATCGAGTAATCTTTTATCTAACCCAAAATATAGGTAACACAAAACTGCAATATTTTACACAAAGAAATCTGGTACCTTAAAGTATCCAACTACAAATTATGACAGTTTTGTGTCACATATATTTCCGGTTATATATACAAAAGATTACCTCCAACTTTTTTTCTTATTCGTCAAGGTCACGTGCACTGACCCATGGCATCTGGAGTCGAAATTTGTCCTTACCTGTTTGCAGTGTAAGAGACTAGTGCTACCAACACGAGTTTTAAATGACGGGACCTGAAAACACAATGTCGATACTAAGTCTGTACAATCTAAATTATTATGTAACACATTTTTCTTGCAGCAGCCTCTCTGTTTTCTTTCTCTCAATCATGATGCCTGTTTTGTATCCGTCCATTCTCTCTCTCTCTCTCTCTTTTTCTCTCCATCTTTATATACGCATGTAGACACGTGTGTATATGTGTGCGTGTATGTGTTAATTTCTTTTTCCACGAAAATTCAAAAAAACGGGAGGTTGTTAAATTTTGTGACCTTACAATAAAAGAAGTGCTAAAAAAATTCCAAAAGGAGGAAAATAAAAAGAAGAAAATGATCATAAAATTCCTTCTAAAATAGGCTCATTCCTTGATTTCAAAAACTGAGAGATGACAGGAAGCGTGTACGGGATCTCATCTTGTTTAGAGTTACGACCACTTGAAAATTTCATCAAATAAAAGCAAAGAGGGATGTATCAGCCACGGGCTCAACTCTTCACTATATATAGTGTGTATATTTAGAAATACACCCCCCCCCCCCCTTCTGCTCTACTTCAGCCTGTTATCTTCATTGGAACGAAGCTGTATAAATTTCATGGTTCTCAGATTCATTGTTACCAGAATTGCTTTCTGTTTTTCTTCCAGGAAAAGTAAAAGGCGATAATCTGTACAATAGTCGCTATTTTTCTAAACCTCAGTTAAAATTAAATTCAAATGAACTGTGTTTTATGGTCTTTAGATATCTTTGGTAAAGGCTGGGATGGGATAGTGTAAGGTTCTGGGGAAGAAGTCGGCCAAAGTCTAGTTTTAAGACGCCAACTATTCCGTCATTACGCTGACGTGATTCAAGAAAAAAATATGTTGATTCAACACAATGCATAGTGTCATATTACTACTAACACAGTGTTGAATCAACATTGACAATACATAAATTATGTTGATGTACCGAAATCAACATCGCTTGTTGTTTTCAGTTAATATAAAAAAGTGAAAGTCACGCAGGGACACAGGAAAGTGTTGAAATAACGCATCTAATTTTTGAAGTGTGGTTTGGGCACCTCTTTAGTATACGTCCTAACCTTCTATTTGGAACCGTAAATGGAACAGTCACAAATAGTGCCCGTTAGAGGTGATGTGTATGGCATATAATGAAAAATATCTAATCTGGCTTCTTCTGACCCGTCTTCGTTCGCTGTCGCTTACTCGACATACTGTCAATGATTCTGTAGCAAAACCTCATTGGTAATATGGAAAGAAGCATGTCACTAGGACGTAACACTATCATAATTCCGATTCATGAATCTGTTACTTGTTTCGTTCAAGAAAATCACGGCCAGCGTATGCTAAAGTAATACCGTGGTTCGTATCAACTTATATGTATGTAACATTTTCAATGATATTGTAATACTCATAGGCCAAAAATAGTTGCGAACTAAAATATTTTTCCTGGCTATTTTACATCCATTTGACGTGACTGAAGAAAATAGGTTACATTTTCGGTATCAACACATTGACATTATTCAGATTTACTTACTTTCTTTCAAAACCTCGAACAGAAAGAGAAGATTTATTCACTTGCGTAATTAATAGTATTCCACCATATTTTTGTTTCTGATTTTCTCTTCATGTGTTTCAGGGATCCAAGATGTTGTGAAATTTCATCTTTGGCAGAGTTACGTGACAATTATTAAGGTAAGTTAGGAATTAATTATTATCTCCCTTCAATATTATGCTGAAATATCTTGGAGATCGAACATCGCACGGATTTTCTTAGCATCGCTTGGATTTTACTATGTTATTTGCAATACCATAATATTCCATAAGGCATTTACCAGATATTCTCCATGTACTACGATAAAACCCCATGGTCACTCACTGACTTATGACCAGAGCCCGTCAAAATAAAGCTTTTATTTTCTTAAAATATAGCATAGCAAAATGGCTCTTAAAAATAAAAAAATATGGCTTTTATATATAGCTTTTATTAAAATGTGGCTTTTATATATAGCTTTTATTAAAAATATGGCTTTTATATATAGCTTTTATTTTCCCATTTAATTGCAATGCTTAAGGCGTTTACCTCTAGGAACCATACTTAACAGATTGAAAACTGCAAATGGCCATTCTGTCAATAAATATCATTGTTTATTGAACATCGTAATCAAGTATTGTTCAATGTTGACTGTTGACAGACACAATCTCCTGTCGTTGAGTAAGTACTTCAACTTTGAAAAGGAACGCTCAACGTCTGCTGATGTCACTGGTGCAAATTTGCATGAGAGCACGTCAAAATTTGTCCAATTATCTGGAAGTGGTTCCAGAGTGTTGCATCCTGCTAATGTTTGAGCAACTGCTCGCAGGGGCTCCCACTTACAATTTCGCCGCAGAACAGCTTCCATCTTCTTGTTTATTTTTTCGCCTACAGGACCAGTCAATTTGTGCGATGTGAACTTCTCTACCTTTGAGATAGCTTTGGTTAGTTGTATAGACTGACTCTGCAGTTCCTCTGTTATTTGTGGGATCTGTTTGATTATGTGTGTGTTCTGTTGAGATGAGCTGTCTCTGTAGGAGCGGATTCTGAAGAATACTCTTAGCTCTCTTCACACATTCAGCATCCTCCTCCAATTGATCCACAACCTGCAAAACAATTTGGACATGTTCTAAGTTTATCTTCCTTTAAGATGGATTACGAATTCTACTTGACCCAAGAATAACAATGAAAACATTTCCCTCCTATTATTATTATTATTACAGTTATCACTTCATCGTAATTAAGACTTAGTGTTTTAAATATCCGATGATTTGATTAAGCTCGTAGGTAAGAAGTAATTTTTGGGGTAAGAATTTTCTCTCTTAATGGGCGATTCTCGCGTTACGCACGGGACATTTGTACAACAAACTACTTTCTAAAAATGAAAATATCCAAAGAAAATTAAAAAAAAAGTATGTCAAAATTAGGGGGAAATTATTAGTGCATAGTTAAAATGGAGTAAAACACTGAAAAGGACCAACTTTGAGTTACACGCCAAAATTAAGCGTTACGCACGGGACTAAAAATGACCACTTTCCAGAGAATAGCCCTGATTATTTATATGTGACGATGCATAACGCCATAAGGAAATGAATTTTTCAACTTTCGTACTTTTAAACTGGTGGAGTAATGAGTGAGTCAGTAAATGGTACTACTGGATATATGGGGTAAGTTCGTCTGGATTTTACAAACTCAATAAGAAACCAAAGGAAGCCAGAGAAGAAGTAAGCATATTTATAGATGCAAATTATTGCCAAGTTCATTTACAAGACTAGGAACAGTAGTATTCCATTTATTGTCTAAAGATAACTGAAAACTATCTGCATGCCCGAATTAGACAAAAATAGTCAAAACTGAATGAAAAGACCAAGTCCTTCCATCACAAGACGTAATTTACTTTCTGTATCTACAAAGCTTCTCTCGTCTGTGCCTGCCAATTGAAAGTGCAATTATTGTTACAGATGGAGTGTTTTAATAGCTTTTACCTCTTTGAATTCTTCTAGATGTTTCGCATAATACGATGCTGCTGATAACCATGTGCCCCAGCGGGTTAAGATTGGTTCTGGGGGCAAGGGAACATGGGGTAACTTACTCCTAAACATTTCTAATCTTCTCAGTGCCTTTAATAAAATCTTATTTCCAACAGAAATCAACCTATTAACCTATGGGTGCTCTTCTTGCACAGCCTCAGCCACCCTATGAAGTCCATGGACCAAGCAGGTCACATGTACCAATTTTGGGTACAGCATCTTCAGTTCCGGCACTAAGCATGTAGGCTACACTGTCAGTCACAAGCAATAGTAACCTTTCAGCAGTATTTACAGCCCCTTGTCACAGAATACCTGCAAATAAATTGAAGTTCGAAAAGTATCTGGGTTACCTTAGGTATGTTCTCGTAAGTGTGATATAAAGCGAAATCTTTAATTTTGAGCGAAATTTCTAATAAAGAGAGAAGTAACATTATCTTTTGAAAATAACGCAAATTGACTTTACTGCAAATATAAAAATACTATTGTCTAATATTGCGAGGGAAGAGTTGTATATCGCAGACAAACAAGGAGCCAGTTTTACCAATTTGCACCACACACTTGCAGTCTCTTATCAAATCTGTAAACGATAAACTTCCCTTTTCAAAAATGCTACAAAAACTAAAAACGGGAAAATGGAAAGCGTAATTTTGGAACCTATAACGATAAAAACTCTTCACCCTTCAATTACATTGGGAAAGAAATTTCCGAACACTTTAATTGAGCAATTAGCTATGTACTTACGTAAAGCTTCTTGCACTGTCTGGACGATACTAGCTGCATTTGTTGTTTTTTTTTCAATGAGGAGAATGAGATAGCATTTTCCAGTTTCTGCACTTTCAACTTTGTCAACCACAACATTTGCAATATTACGTCCAAGGGGGTCAGTAGCTTCGTCTACGCTGATCCAAATTCTTGATTCACCGATGTTCTACCTTATTGCACCCAGATTCTGAAATTATCAAAATCATATTAGGATACGATTAATTAGCACATATTTTGTTGTCTGTTAATGATTTGAAAGGAAAGTTTTAAATTAATTTCTACAGTTCTTACCAAAGGAAAATCAAGAGGGTCCTGGATCAGGGTCGAACCAAAGGCGGGGAAAGTCTCCCCCAAATTAAAAAAAGAAGTTCAAGCATTGCATTAAAAATGAAGGAAGAAAACAATGCTAGAAGAAAACAACATATGGAAAAAATACCCCCCCCTTTCCCAAAAAAATATGATCGCCACTGCGTGACCTGGGGCCCCGAAATATAAAGACGATACTCTACTGACTCGAAGCAAATATCTTTGTAGCCCCAAAACAATGCGCCACTGACTCGAAGCAAATGCCTATATAGCCCAATAACGTAACGCTACTTACTCAAAACTGCAAAATGCAGAGTTAGTTTCAGTTATCTTAATGTCTAGTTATTTTTTGCACTGAATAGATGTGATTCAGCTCAACACACGTGATAAAGCGGCTCGCTAACGTCTCGCTTTGATGCTTACCTTACAATAAATAGCTAATCCACCCCCTTCCCCCTCCAAATAGCACCAAAGTTGATAATAATTCGTATTAGCTACTAAATGTGTTTACACAGGAAATTTTAATTTCACAGTAAAGGAAATAAATATTCAATACATAAGGAGAAACGAAAAAGTATTTTTTAAACAAAGGAAGCCGCCGCCTAGGTTACAGGCGTGTATTTAGAAGGCAACCACTATGCCGTATATTGGAGCTTTCTCATAGATTTGGTTATATTCAGTACAAGGATGAAGATCTGCTGTGTCCCTGTTTAGATTAGCGTACTTTCTTTTTACACTCTCATGTAGAGAGTCAGAACTCCCTGCTTATCCACTGCTAAACTTATATTAAAATTAGTTTGTATTACACATACGAATGCAGCTGTCATTCACCAGTTAACTGATAACTCATTTATTCCACAGCAATACTGTTTCGAAATTATGTACCGGTGCAGGGCAACTTATATTTTACATACTACGGTTGGAGTTTTTAAAATTATCTTTTACACACCTGCTTTGGCCATGATTTTACACACTCCATTTTGCGCGCACGCTTCGAATTACAAGATCCTATCTTTATTTAAAGCCCACTGCTACTACTAAATTATTATCAGAGAAAGCACAACTTTTCTGCTCAAAAACTTATGCAGCAGTGATGGAACTTTTACGAGAAATTCGGCACGCCAAGGTACAAATGAACGGGTGTTCCGGATTTCACGAATGTTGTATGCAGTTCACAAAAGACTTAAGACATAATTAATTAAGTCATAACATTTTTTACTTAAGACATTACATTTTTGCCATAATTAAGACATAAATAAAAAACGGACCACACAGCGTTATTAAACATAAAAAACGGAGCTAGAACCGAAAATTTGGTTCATATTGGTTTAGACTGGAATTGGACAAACAAGATTACTGTGCTCTTCGCTCCGTGGCTTCATATATTCATGAAATTTTCAATGGCTGCAATCAGTCCAGTATCGTTTTTGATAGAGGTCATTGTTACTAACATTTCCATAAAGCTAATTGAACTCATTATTGAAGCATTACACGAGCTTTGGTCTGTGAAAGTTACATTTTGTTTACCTGCACGCAATGCTGAATAATTAATGCAAAATGAAACAGGCGGGAAAACCCACTTAGATTTAGCCTTAAAGGACGATTTTTTCCTTGGATAACTATAAACACATTCACGTAAATATTGAGCACTGCTTTTCAGTTCTCCACTAGGGACAAAATAATAATGAATATTGTTACCTGGAATGTAGTCCCACTGCTACGGTGTGTTTACCGCATGTATTGATATGGCATTTCTTTATGTTTACGTGTTGATCCGGGCGACTTGTTTCATATAATATTGCCGAGGATATTATTTGG
>JAGDQP010030159.1:0-22824 GCA_022664845.1 Lepisma saccharinum | reverse complement strand
GTATATATAATAATAATAATAAATCACAGCCATATTCAATCCACTAGTGGATGAGGCCTCTCCCCGAAGGGAGGAGTTGGTCTACTGCTCCCACGCTGACCAGACGGGTTGGGAGAGGAGAGCCGAAGCTCTCACTGTGATCGCCACTGTCTTTTATTCACAGCAGCTCCCCAATTGTTCTCACGATGCTGGGTCAACACCGAAATATTTGAGCTCCCATCGGGAATCGAACCCGGGACCGCTCGCATTGAAGTCGAGCGCGCTACCGACTAGGCTACGCAGGAGCTCATATATATATGAGCCCTAGCCGAGCTGGTCTACCGGTTCCCGTAAGATCACCGAAGTCAAGCAGCTCTGGGTCTGGTCAGTGTTTGGATGGGCGACCGTTTCAACATTCCAGATGGTGTTGCCTGTGCGGTGTCCACCCAGCGTCGTGAGGCCAATTGGGGATCTACCTGAATAAAGAGGTAGCGATCACAGTTGAGGGCTTCGGCTCTCCTCTCCCAACACGTCTGGTCAGCGTGGGAGCAGTAGACCACCTCCTCCCTCCGGGAGAGGCCTCATCCACTAGTGGATTGAATATGGCTGTGTATTATTATTATATATATATATTAGCTTTCAGTAGTCTCTATTTGTATGCCAAAGCAATTATTAATAATAAATATGAACATATGTTTTGAATGATAAAAGAAGAAAAAATCTTGCCTTCGCCGTGAATCGAACCCGTTTTTTTTTTAATTTAGTAAACCAACGTCTTGCCGCTGCACGAAGCTAGGATCTGGCCAATAGTCGTTTGGTCGTTGTATTTATAGTGGATGGCGTCGGAGCCTGTCACTAAGACGTCGCAGATGGTGATGACATCCAACCTTTTTATTATTTTCTTCCTCAACTTTTGAATGGGGAACGTATTTTTTTTTTCTATGATGGCTTTTTGATTAGTTGGCAATCGATTCCGCGCAAAATAGCGCTTGTACCAGGTTATCATCTCGGGAGTGTTCCTAGTTAGTGATACGCCTTGGGTGTGAATGTTTGTGTGTGTGATTTTAACTTAATTCTAAGAATATCAGTCAATACAGGTTAAATAGGTATATCAAATTGCAAAAGTAAAGCTTCCTTAGGGTGAACAAAGTTTCAAAAAAGTTCTAGAGCGTTGGTTTAGCATTCGGGATTCCAGCAGTCGATCATTCTAACAGGTTTCCCAAGATTTTTCCTCACCCATACCTGGCAAACACTGTAATGGTGCCTATAAATAGGACCTGACCATCTATCTTCCAACATATTCTCCCAACCCTATCCCGGCTTGATCGTCATATGCCCAAAGACCTTAAAATAATTTTAAACAAATCTTTCCAGGATCCTCTTACCCAAGCTATCCCGGGCGAGTGTTATGCTTTAACAAAATAAATCAATTCACACATCACACAAATCATACACTGTAGATGCGAATATAATATACTGGGTGTCAAGAATAGTAAGATACCCCCGCTCATTCTACATTGTCAAATCTCAGTGGCAGAGCGTTGGCGTAGCATTCGGGAGATCGTGGGTTTGATCCCAGCGGTGGACCATCCTGAATGAGTTTTTCCAATGTTTTTCCTCAGCCACCCCAGGCAAATGTCGGGATTGCACCTTCAACATAGGCCCTGGCCGACACCTTCGCGAATCATTTCCACTTCCCTATCCTGGCCTGAGTCTTAGATGCCTAAAGGCCATAAATAAAATGGAAATTCATTGTCAATTCAAAGTGCGTAATGTTACTTACATGACATAGATTAAATCCAATTTTAATATATCCTGGTAGAAGAAACTCACAAATAGAAGCAGAAATGTTATTTGAAAAATTAATTATTTAAAAGATTTATTATTTGAAAAATAATTTAAAATATTTATTTTTTAAAAAAGTAGAAAAAATGTGTGCCAGGTCTGAACGCATTCACCCAATTTTCTTTTAAAAAATGGATTTATGAAGGTTGGAACTTGCGACTCTACGCACGGGAGGCCGACACGATAACCGTCAGACCAAAGAGACTGTTTATTCTCAATATGATAACACAGCATTAATTGTAAACTATCGATCTTCTGCGGGTCACAGATCTCATAACAAAACAAATATGATATTTTTAATGTCAACGCCTTGCTTTTATATACTTAAAATGTAGATGTAGTAGGAACAGGGGGTAGATAGAAATCAGTGACGTTTGGTAATTAAAAATTCACTTTGTGTAGACGACATGGGATGACTGGCAGGATCTAATGAGGAACCATTTAGCTGGCTCGTTACAAGTTGTTGTTATTTATGTAGTTCAGCGTGTCCGATGATGCCAAGAAGTTAGTTAGTTGATGAAACTGTTACATGTTTTTAGTATTTTAATTAAAACGTATTGATTTGCTCCGCTTATTTTTTTAACTTAAGTATATAAAAGCAATGCTTTGACATAGAAATTATCATATTTGTTTTGTTATGAGATCGGAGACCCGCAGAAAATCAATAGTTTACAATAAATACTGTGTTATCATAATCAGAATAAATAAGTCTCGTTGATCTGATTGTTATCGTGTCAGCCTCTCTTGCCTAGGGTCGCGGGTTCGAACCCTATAAATCTATTTTTAAAAAAAACAAAATTGGGTTAATGAGTTGAAAACCTGCCACACATATTTTTCTATTTTTTTTTTCAAATATTTTTTTTTTTAAATAATAAGTTTTTCAAATAACATTTCTGCTTCTATTTGTGAATTTCTACTACCACGATATATTAAAATTTGATTTAATCTATATCATGTAAGTAACATTACGTACGCACTTTGAATTGACAATGAATTTGAATTTTATTTATGACCTTTAGGCATCCAATTCTCAGGACAGGATAGTGAAGGGGAAAGGATTCGGGAAGGTGTGGACCAGGGCCTATGTTGAAGGTGCATTCCCGACATTTACCTGATGTGACAGAAAAAACCCTGGTGAAACTCAGTCAGGATGGTCCGCCACTGGAAGCGAACCCACGATCCCCCGAATGCTATGCCAACGCTCTACCACCGAGAATTAACAATGAAGAATGAGCAGGGGTATTTTACTATTGTGACGTTGCTTACATTCTCTCAAATGTAATTAAGTCACTTTTGATCGTTTTCCGCCGCCCCTGAATTCATTGTGTGTATTCTGAGCTTTTAAATTAACAAAACAAAATATTGTGTGCGGAAGGTTACATAATGATGCACTCTAAGATATAGTACGAACTGTGAAACAATAACATTATTTTATTATTAAAACCCAAAGAGTAGAATTCGGATACATCGAAAGTCAAATATACGTGTGTATATGTAAAGAACATTTAAATTTCTTACGCGGATGAATGCAAACGAAAAGAACAGTAGACAAGGAACTTTTTTCATATGGAAAGGTAAAGAAATAAGCAAATAACAAGCACACTGTAAAAGGTTACTAAAAATAATAAATTGTGCCTGCGCGCACGAACCTAAATTGAAACTACGTTTTGTTAGTGTAGGAACATGTAATACGGTTATCAGTATATAAACAAGTCCAGAGCAAATGTAATTCAGTTTCCATCGGCCTTCGGGCCGAACCACATCGAGCTCCCTTGCTTGATGTGTCTCTTCTTCGGACAAGAAGTCCACTAATAAATCTCTTTATTATCGTTCTCATGCTTAACTTTATAACCTCATTCATTTTTGGGATTGGGTTCTATAACCTATTCCCTGCTCCGGTCCGTCTTCAGTTTAGGCAGGAGGGAGTTCCTACCCAAGTTCTTAGAGTTGAGCCGTCTTCATCTTAGGCAAGTAATCGTGATCTTTGGACTTCTACCCGTATTTATTTCAGGCAGGTAGTGGTTCCCAACCTATTCCTTGCTTCGGCCCGTCTTCAGTTCAGGCAGACAGGAGTACTCAACCCTTAATCTGACGTTGGTCCGTCTTCAGCTCAGGCAGATCATTGTTACCTTTTCGGCCTCTGCCCGTCTTCATCTCAGGCAGGAAGAGTTCATTTACCAAATACCTAGCCTCTGTCTGTCTTCAGCTCAGGCAGACAGCGGTTCTCAACCTTTCCTCAGTGTCTTCAGCTCAGGCAGGCAAACACTATCCTTAGCTTCAGCTAGTCTTCAGTTTAGGCATGAAGAAGCGACAACCAAAGTTCCCGGATCCAACCCGTCTTCATTTCAGCCAGGAAGGAGTTATGAAACCTATTCTCTACCATCCTTCGGTGTTTTCCCGTCTTCATCTCAGGCAAGAGGACACTACTCTCTGCTCCGACCCATGTTCATCTTAGGCAGGAAGGAATACTCATTATCTATTCTCTCTCTTGTACTAATAAGAGTTTGCCTCGGCTATGGTTCATCTCTCGCCCATAGCCGAGGTTTATTTAGTATAAGAGTTAGATATATTCTCCTGGGGTCATAATAGTCAGTATTCAGTGGATAGCTAGTTATTCAGGTCGCACTGGTCCTTTGCATAATTGGCGCCCATAGCCGAGGTAGTAAATTGAGACAATATAGTGTTAGAGCATTAGGGAGAAACTAGACCGTAACATGTGGGGCCCAGCTAAGAGGCTCGAAAACCGAGCGGATTTTCAGTATTGAGGAAACAAAATATCACACCATGGAGAGTGACGAAGAAGTGGATGTAAGTCCAAAGAGGCCTCTCGACCCAGAGGAGAAGCGTTTTAATTACCCAGACGATGAAAACCTACATGGCGTGTGCAGGTAAATGAAGAAAAGGGGCACTAGCCAAATCGTGAGCAGAGGACGTCAATATAAAATAGAAGAACAACGGATGTTAACTAAAACTTTAAGAGAGAGGTCATGGAAGTTAGCGATTCAGCATGAAGATAGCGAATCAGTAATTAGGTGCTTTCGCAGGCGCAAGAGGCTCCTTGAAAAAAGAGTACATTACGCATCATCCGAAAATATTTGTTTTGGGAAAGGATGAAAGCAGATGTAAAGGCTTTGGAGGAAATACTCGGCAGAAGACACAAAAAACAAAAATTCTTACAGCTGTTAATAAGCTGGAGACAGATGGAAACCCTTCCGAGGTGGAGGAAACAGAAAAGAAACCCAAAGTCAGAAGCCACATAATGGAGATGATAATATGCAGAAAGAAGATAAACTATTTAACCTAGACCCAAATAGTCTTGCCCTAGAATTCAATAGTTTAAGCAAGAAGGAGCAGCAAGCTGTTTTGAAACAAATATATGAAGTTCTCTGTACTGTGGGTCAAACGATCAAGAGTTTTAAACAAGATCTCAGCAGCATGAAGCAAGACTCTAGTGCTCGAGACCAGAGGATGAATGAAACTTTAATAGCACATGACAAAATCTCAGTGATATAAAGCAAGAATTCGACAAGTATCCCGATGACTTGAGCCAAAAGAACAAAGACTAGCGACAAGAACTCAGAGAATGGAACGAAGAAGTCAGTGAACCCAAGGTTACCAATAAAGAGAAGCCAGATAAAAATCCTTCCGAGATGGAGGAAGAAGAGGAAATCCAAAGTCAGAAGCCATCCAATGTGGAAGATGCTATCCAGAAAGATGTCGGAAGATCTTCCATGTCAGAAATTTTCCGCATTGAACAAGGGCAGTACCAGCACCAGAAAGAAGATGAAGTTATCCTCTTGCTAGATGCTCTAAGGAGGAATAATCGGGAAAACTTGGTTAAGCTAATCGGCCAAGATCTTTGCGAACCATGTCAGGTTCGTTATCGAGCCAATTGTAATGTGACTGAATCAAAGAAAAAGAAATGTAAGATGAAAGTCAGAAGTCACGACCAGAGAAGAAGAAAAGATGTAAAATGAAGAAATCAATAGGGATAAAGCCAAGAACAGAAAAGAAGAAGAGGTGTAAGATGAAACAACCTTTCATTGTTCCGTCCTGGATATTAGAGTCAGCAGTAGCAGTCTACCTGCGGCAGAATACGGCGGCAGTATTTCCCTCCGAGGCAGAGGTGCAGTACCCTCTTTTTGAGAAGACATCAATTCCTCACCAGCTGAGAAGAATTTCATGTGTGTGCTCTGAACTCTCCTACCAGTGACATCTAGATGTTAGTGAAGTGTTATTGTTGAATATTCTATAAGTGATGAACACATTCAACAAGATATAAAAGACTATATAATACTCAAAGAACTGTATATAAAACGCTCTGAAAATTTTAATAAATTCTTACAAATTTCCTAAAATTTTCTCTTAGGGAGGGGCATATGTGACGTTACTTATTTAACTCAAATGTAATTAAGTCACTTTTGATTGTATTCCGCCATGTGCGCCGCCCTGAATTCATTGTGTGTATTCTGAGCTTTTAAATTAACCAAAGAAAACATTGTGTGCGGAAGGTTACATAATGATGCACTCCAAGATGCGTTAAACTTCTTACGCGGATGAATACAAACGAAAAGAACAGTAGAAGGAACTAATTTCACATGAAAAGGTAAAGAAGTAAGCAAATAACAAACACAATGTAAAAGATTACTAAAAATTCTAAATTGTGCCTGCGCGCACGAATCTAAATTGGAACGACATTTTGGTAGTGTATGAACATGTGATACGGTTATCAGTATATAAGCAAGTCCAGATCAAATGTAATTCAGTTTCCAGGGAGCGAATAAGGAGGTATATAATAGCATGCGCCTCTTTTTTCGCTCTCTTATATACCAGATTTCTTATATTACGGTCGACGAAGAAACAGGATCCCGTTGGATGGTGGAAAGTTGTTTTTAAGTAGCCTCGGATGGTTCAGAAGTCCTGCCTGGCAAAGAGACTAGGTCGTGAAAATAATTGTGGGCCGGCATGGGGGCTTCAAATAACGGAACTTCAGAAACAGTTAAGATGGTAGCAACCAGTTGCCGTAGGCGGCCAAGTAAGTAAATCTGTAGTTTTCCAATGTCTAAGAGAAAAGAAGTGAAATTAAGTAAAAGGGCTTTGAATCTTAATATTGAACAGAACTTATCAGAATGTCGGAGTTATTTCAAGAATTAGAGCCATGATTTCAGTAATCCCCAAAAGGTCCGTTTCTGTGATAGGTGTCTGTTTGCTATTATGTTCTCGTAACAGGTGCGCTGGTGGTGAACTTTGTTCGCCTCAAAATCAACCAGTAATCAAGTTACTGAGACATAAACAGACCCTGGTCATAGATAGCGTTGAAGAGATCTGACGAGTTGCAGGGACGAAATGTTGCAAGAGCTCACTATGCAAAGTACTTGCATTCACAATATTTATTAATGGGAGTGAGCTAATTAAAAGCACGGATCAGGGAGTAGCAGTTAAAACAAAAATTTAAGTAAATGAGAGGGTCAGGTTTTAGTCCCGCTCCCACCCGTCCTGTAAGGGAAAAGCTAAACAAAGCTGTTTGTTTCTATGAACGGAGTCAGATGACGTAAATGGAATTGTGATTATTCCAAGTGGCTCAATTAAGCATATAATAGCCATGGGAAGTTTATCCCAGTTGGCAGGAAAAAGTTTCACGTGCTATCTCCGACTTAGCGTCTTCAATAAACAGATCCTGTTATTAATTAATTTGCTCGCCAAAGAAAAATATTGAAAACCTTTATTCTTAGAGTACTATTATCAAACGTAAACATGCAGCTGAGCGAACGTGTTGCTTGAAAGGTTCCGTTAGTGACCTATAAACGAGAAACCAGTAAGTTAGCAGCAGGGGTTCTGTTAGTCTCCACCGAGAAGAAAGAAGAGGAGAGGAAAGGATTGAATTTTGTTATTTGTAGCAGCGAAAAGAGAGAAGCTCGCTAAGACCCGTGGGTGTACATGGTAGGCCGCGGAGAGTTATTAAGCTTGTGCCAATTTGTAAATAAAATTATTAGTATTACTTTAACTCAAGTCCCGATTATGTAATTTGAATATTATACGCAAGTCTCCCATGAATGCGAATGCGAAAGCGGGAAATGAGTGGTGAGTGGTTAGAAGAAGTACTTTCTGAATTAAGAAGTAAGAACAACAAGCGAAATATTATTTCAAGCTAATTTCTTTAAAACTAGTATTAGGGGGTCCACCCACTAACTTCATATGGCGCCCGAACAGGGACAGGAAAAACCCACTCATATGGCATTCGAAATTTGCTGGGGAAGCAAGCAAATTCTTCTTCAAAATCGGGAGCTATGAGCATTTAGAAAAAAACGGGCGAAGAGGAAAGGAATTTCTCTCTGTAGAGAAAAGCGTGGTTTGCAACACTGTGTGGAGTGTAGATGAAGGGATGAAAGGGTGTACCGCTTGCGAACGAGAAGATGTGAGCGCTCCAAAGGACGTTGACCCGATTCTTATGACCAAAGTATAGTCACAGTGGCGGGTACCGATAGAAGTTGGATGGCAAGGGTGCGCCACTCAATAATGGAAGTGCACCAGATGTGGAGAAAAGAAGTCGAAGGTATTGTTCACATCACGTTTTAAACTTGGCTAGAAAGAAACCTTATGAACTAGGCAGTATTAAGGTTCAAGTGCGTGGAGTTAGTCAGAACTCGGTTGGTTCTCGTGTTCACTTTAGTGCTATCAGACTTAGTTCGAATCTCGAATATGGAAAAGCAGCAAGAAAATCGCAGTAGCAGTACTTGTAAGAGGAAACGCCAGAGAAGGAGACGGCAAAGGACTGTGGTAAATTCGTGTCTCCACACAGAGATAGGAACAATTATTTCTGGGCCTACGATTATGTTGTGTTCAAGTGAAAAACCGCGGAACGAGTACCGAATACAAAAGAGGAAAAATAAGAGACAGTCAGCTTCTTCAAATAAAAGGAGTACAGTTAGTATAGTCGAGTCCACGGATTCGAAGCCGGGATGTTCATCAGAACCCACGCCGACTGATGTAGTTATTTACTCCGAACAATCGTCATATGCTTCCCTCAAAGAGTACGAGCGTAACTATTTCCCTGGAATGGAGGAGGGACAGGAAGAAGATGAGGATTCTGTGAGTGTTTATGAATTTGAAATTGAGGAGAAGAGTGTTTCTTGCATCAATGAAGAAGTCGAGAAAGAGGGGACAGAAGAGAAGAGTACCATTACGGGAAACGCCGAGACGAGTCCAGAGGTGTTTAAGAAGCCATATCCTGTTCATGACGTGTCATCGGAACCAGAAGGAAGAATCCCACCTGAATTTAGTGGTGTATCCGTTTTGCGGAAGGGGAAAACAAAGCGAAAAATATTAAAAGGAAGTTCAGACTTCTCTTCGGCGACGAACATTAACAATTTCTAGAATACAGTAAGCGCCGCGGGGGGTAGATGTATGATCTTGAGCAAAACAAGTGTTTGATTTTTAACTAGGTATTTGTGATTATTTGAGATAAGTGATGACAAGCGTGTGAAAGAAATTTTATTGTTTGTTTAACTATGGCAACAGATGTTGAGGGACGTCGAAGACTGCAGAGAGTAAGTGTTACAATCAATTTAGACTCTGTAGTGAAAAAAATTAATAAACTTTCGAACATTTCTGAAACAACAAAAACAAAAAAAAACTATACGAAAAACTTTTCAATTTCGCCAAATTATCAAAGTTTTTCTTTGCAAGGGCGGTGTACATATGAGACAGAGGACTTTTCACGCTCAGAAATGTTACGAGAAATAATTAAATATATACTTATTTGCATTCTTGATATGCATAAATACTAATAATACCATTCCTTTAAGTACTGAATTTGAGTTAAATAATAATGTTATTATATTGTTGCAGAATAGATTGGTCATAAGATTCGGGTCAACGTCCTTTGGAGCGCTCACATCTTCTCGTTCGCAAGCGGTACACCCTTTCATCCCTTGGTCTATACTCCACATAGTGTTGCAAACCACGCTTTTCTCTACAGAGAGAAATTCCTTTCCTCTTCGCCCGTTTTTTTTCTAAATGCTCATAGCTCCCGATTTTGAAGAAGAATTTGCTTGCTTCCCCAGCAAATTTCGAATGCCATATGAGTGGGTTTTTCCTGTCCCTGTGAGTGGCGTTAAAGAAGTTATGCTAAACAAGTTGCATCGTTAAAGCTGTCAGGTAGCAAGATGTCAGAACTGGAGAGAAAGAATAGCCAGCTTTCTGAAGAGCTTAATTTTTTTGTTCGGGGTGTAGAAATTTGAAAAACAATGGTAAGTTACCGCATTCAATACTACGAACATTTCCTCAAGAACGATTAAAAAGAATCTTGTTCAAATTCTTAACACTTGTACTTTAGTGTTATAGTCCCGCGTAGAGGGAAAAATTAACTTTATTCATAAAATTCAAAATAATAGGAAAAAAATAGGTTTTAGTATATTTTTATATTTTTCTTGTAATTTGTTCGGTGAAATGGAAATAAAACCACCGCCATGTTTCAGTAAAGATGAACAGAGTAGCAACAACGAAGGCTGATGAAATATATTGCAATCCATGACGTCAATCGAGATGTTATTCACCTTTGAGCAAATTAACCATGTTCTTTATGATGGGAACGTCACCTTTCGTCCTACTTAAAGTTCAGAGTAGAGTCATGTCAGACAAACACCACACACACACATTTACTGTATGTACAATTTGCTATATAAGGCCAATCAGTATTCTACCAAAACCTCCAGTATCTCCAGATCCATAGAGGGACCTTTAGTGCATCAGTACAATAGAAGTCTCCAGCCAAAGCTTCAACCTAAGAAGGAAGATAGTTTTTTCTGAACATTTTTCATCATCTGGCTGTGACGGAATCAAATTCTGTAGAAATTCATTGAACGTCTAACTTCAACTAAATTTCAGGTATGAATAGAGGATCTGCTTTATATTGCAAATTCTAGCGTCTGGCATAATTTAGACTTTCTTAAGTGTCACCTCCCGAATAATATTTGCTCAAAGTTAAATAACTCCGGTGAAACCCGTTTATTCTGTACATCATTAAGAAACGTGGTGTGTTAAAATGTAATCATGTTACGTTCAATTAACTCGGTAACAGAACCCTTTTGTATCCAAGTAGTTCTTATGTTTAGCAGAGTTTCGTTGCATTAAAATCCCAAATTTAGCCTCTACCATCTGACATTCAAAGTTAACGCCCATAATGAACTCTCAGAGTTCACCACGTATTTCTCAACGATGTTTCACACTTAATAGTCTTCGAAGAACGACATTATGTAAAACCTCTCGCTAATATTTCAACGTTTCAGTAATCGTCTGTTTCACAAATGTTCCAGGTATTCTTTGTGGACCTGGAGGAAGCCGTTCACATGGTAAAAGGTCTTCCTAAACTCAGGTCGTAGTCAGAATACCTAACGTAAAGAAACAGTCATTCTTCGGTCGTTCACATTAGTGAAAAAAAATGTGTAATTCTTTATTTAACATTTTCACAGGGGAGAGCCAAATAATGAACTATTCGGACACTAGTGTTAAGTGATAATAGAGAAAAACTGAAGTAACAGATATTGCAAAGAAAATTTGGTTTATCGAGAATTTAATACTGCTGTATTACCTGACAGTTTTTGACAAACAATTCTCAAACACCAAATTTCATGGAGGGGACGGCAGATGATGCAGCCAGTTTTCCTCTTGTATATAAATTATAAAATCTGCATATCTTTATGTAAATTAGTACTACGTTAATTTGCTTATATGTAAATATTTGTGTTTATGTTATATTTTCTCTTTCTGATTCCCCCCCCCCTTCTTATGGTCGACCATAACACTATTTTATTTATTTCTATCTTCTGTATGTTATGTTTCTAGAAGTGTTAAGGTTTGATTTAAATGGTTATGTAACAATTAGAGTATATGAAATTAAGTGAATCTGTTTGTGTATGTAAGGTTTGATTTCGAGTGTGGATCAATTTGTAATAATTTGTGTGGGATTAATGATGTGATTATTGGATTTATTTCAAAAAAGATATTTCCAATGTTAATTTTTAGATAGCTGGAAAGTTGCTAATTTCGTGTATGTCAGCGCACCAGAGTCGGGTGTAGCGATGGAAAAAAAATTCCAGTATAACGGGACTCAGCCGGTTTCTTTGTATTCACATGTACAAGATTTTCTTCACTGCAGTTACCAGAGAAGTCGAGGCTAGGAAATTGAGGTCAAGTGTGTGGGCAAGTACAAACACTGGGAGGTAGAGGACATTTTGAGTTGGGACCCCGTTTCGTTTTCTTCTTCGTTTTTCGTTTTCTTTCTTTTCTATTCGTCTGCTGGGTTCGGTTTTATATTAGCGGGTCTCAGGCATATCGGAGACAGAACAACCCAGCTCTTCGAGGGATCATTACCTCTCCGGAGAACCTCTCTCTAGCAATGCGGCGACTTCAGACTTAAAAGCGAAATAGTATATTTTAAACTTAGTGCAATTTTTGAAAAGTTGGTGATAGAATTTGGAAACAGTAAATGTGCGAGAGGTGGTAGAGAGTGCAACAGGAGTCTTGGCCAGAACTAAGTGCGTGAGTACTATCCTTGTTACCTGAATTTATTTGAAAGCCAAATCGTCATTAACAACACCTGGCTCGCGATTTTAAACTTGGGTTGGGAATGTGTACTAATCTCATGTCTTTAATTTCAGCACTTGCACACAAGAAGAGAAGCAAAGGTATACATGTCTCGCACGGTGCTAAATCTGATTACGTGTGAGGGATCAGGTGAGCTAGCAGTAACCCTGGTGTTGCCTGCAATATTGCTAGTAAACAAGATTTCCTCCCGGACCTCAAAATAGTGCACCCCCATGGGTTGGGAAATTGAGCATGTCCAATATGTGTAGGTTTGTCAAAGAGAAGGTGTGAAAGTTGGTCGTAAGTTGCTAATGGTGTGTTAGGAATTCAATTTTGTGTTTACACGTACGTTCCCGATTAATATTTGTGAGACGAATTTATAGTTTCTACGAATCTATGAGATATTGTATGGTAATTTGCGAGTCTCATTGCCGATATTAGGTTCGAAAACCCTGCTCTAGCTCCTTTGAGCAATTTGAAACTGAACTATCCGTGGCATAAGTAATTTCTACAATTAAGAGCAGAACTACTAACTTCAAGTGCATCTATGTCGTCCCCTATTAAATCTACATCATCTGCGTACACGAATAGTTGATTCAAACAATTCAATGATAGTCTTTTTTGTCCCCTTTAATTTTTAAAATCGCATATTCTAACGCAAAGTTAAAGAGTAGTGGTGATAAAGCATCGCCTTGTTTCAATCCGTTGCGAATCTTGAAACTATCTGACATAATATTGCCTATTCGTACTCTACTTATGCCGCTGAGACACATCTTCACTAGTTGAACAAGTATTTTCGGAATTCCAAATCGTATCAGGATGCTGTATAACTTTTCCCTTCTGATAGAATCATATGCTTTCTTAAAATCAAAGAATAGCTGGTGAACCGTCCCATTGTATTTCCATTTCTTCTCCAAAATTTGTCTTAAGGCAAGGATCTGGTACAACGTGGATCAATTTCTTCTAAACCCACATTGGTTATCTCCAATTATTTCATCGACGTATACACTTAGGTGCGTTTACATAATATTACTTAATATTTGGTAACAGATTGGAAGTAACGAGATTCCTCGGTAATTATTACAGTCTGATTTATCGCCTTTTTTTAAAATCGGAACTATTATTGAGGTTTTCCATTCCTTTGGAAGCTCCTCCTTTCTCCATATAGCACTTATCAATTTATGTAGTTCCTTGATTATTATCGTTCTTCCCGCTTTAATTAATTCGGCTGTAATATTGTATATTCCTGGTGATTTGAAAGTTTTCAATTTCTTTACCGACATTTCAGATCTAGATCTCGCCAGGTTCGGGTATCCACGGTTCTGCGGTATGGATTTCAAATTCCTCTGTTTCTTCCCCGTTATGTATATTAAGAAGTTTGTCGAAATAACATTTCCACATATCGACAATTTTAGTCGGATCCACCTGAAGATCTCCAAGTTCATTTATAATCATTCCTAACCTCGGCTGGTAAACTTTCCTTAACGAGTTTACCCCTTTGTATAGATCTCGTCTATTATTTGTCTTGGCATTTTCCTCTATCTACTGAATCTTCTGCATCAGATATTCTCGCTTTTTGTTTCTGAACCCGAGTGTGGCATTTCGCTTCGCGTTACTGTAGTAGTTGGTATTTACTTCGCTTTTGTTACTTAGCCATCTTTGTCTTGCTTGTTTTCGTTCCTCATGAATCTAAGGCATTCTTCATCAAACCAAGGTTTGTTTTTCGGCTGTTTTTCTCACCTACACGTTCCTTCGCTGCGCTCTTAACTGTTTCATGAATTGCCTCCCACATCTTACTTACATCAATTTCATTATTATCATCACCATTATTATTACTCTAGTCGGCTAGGATTTCGAACCTATTTGAGAGTTCGAGTTGGTAATTTGCTTTTATGCTCGGTTTATTTAATCGTTTAACTTCGAATTTAAGTTGTTTTTATCCTTTGCTTTCTCAGTTCGTGATGCATAACTTTTCCCTTAGCTTTGTGATCACTAATTGATGGTCGGTGTCACCTTCTGGTCCTCTGTACGACCTAACATCCATTATGTTGGTGTGTCTTCGCCCATCTACTAAAACGTGATCGATCTGGTAGAGAGTTTTGCCATCCGGAGATACCCATGTGTATTTTTGTATGTCTTTGTGTTCAAAGTACGTGCTCTTTACCAGTAGTTTTCTCGAGATCGCGAACGTTATCAGTCTTTCTCCATTGTTGTTGGTCTTTTCGTGAAGTCTGTATGTTCCTATAGTAGGTCTATATTTTTCTTTCTTCGAACAATTTTCGAATTAAACTTCGGTAATCGGTGAAACAGCCTTTCTAGCTCATCGTAGAATATATCTTTGTCGTGTTCATTAGCCACCTCGGTCGGAGCATAGAAATTAAATAAAACCGTGTTGCCCCATCGAGTACGTATCGTAACGTACGATAGTCTTTCGTTTGTGAACTCTATATTCTGAACCACCTGAAGGATACTGTTCTTAATGAGGAATCCTGTTCCGAAATCGTAAGGCTGTGTTCCAACGTAGTACAAAGTGTGCTTGCCCTGTGGGATGCTATCCTGACCCTCCCACCGAACTTCTTGTATCGCTAATATGTCTAGCTCGTACTTCTCGGTCTCGCGCACCGCTACCCTGAAGAGCGCCCGTTTGTTATAATGTTCGTACGTTCCTCGTTCCTATTCTAAGATCATTCTTAATCCTGTTCTTGGAGCCCCATGAAGCAGTCACCGCCCGGAGATCCGAATGAGGGACTAGTTTACCTCCGGAATATTTTACCCCAGGAGAATGCATGAGCCATCTGTTACTATCTCTTGACATGTTTTAGCGGTGTAGAATTGTCATCTCTACGACCTCGCAGTAAAGGCAGACATTCAAGATGTCCTCTGTCCATATATGAGCCTTGCCGATGTGATTCATCTTCAGCCTCAGAGTGGTAATGGTGAAGCTGCTTCCCTTTACCATGATTTTTTTGTTCGGGTTTATCTTCCCCTAGTTTTTGTAGATCCCTACTGGTTTTGGTCCGCCCCAGAATATTTCTGGTACCCACCATATCTGGTCGGAGAGGCACCTGGTGGGAGACCAGTAACTCCAACCCGGATAATGGGTTGCAGACAATAAAATAAATTTGGAATGGATCGCCGCAGGAAATCATTAGCATAGAAAATGTTATTTGATAGAACTCAGTTTAAATTTGTTTCGTTATACTCATTTTAGACATTCTAGACAATTCACGGGAAAAGGGTTAGGTTAGACAAGTCAGGTTAGATGATGTTTTTCGTTCTATGCAATCTACGGTATATACTCTCTACGCAGATCTACCGTAAGGAATTCCTGGGGCGAGTGGTTCGCAACAAATTTAATTGAATTTATGGCCTTTAGGCAACTATGACTCAGGTTAAAAAATCAAAAGATCTAGAGGAAAGTAGCCAAACATAAATAGGAGCTTAGAATGGTAGATCCAGTTCATACAAAGTGCTGAAGTTCAGAATTTATCACTAGAACACCTTGCCGTACTTAAATTCTAATGCTTGTCTCAAAAGCAGTACCAATACAAAAATAATATGCTAACTACAAATTAATGTCGCCACCCCCACCACTCCATACATTTTGATCGAGGATAGCATAAATGAATAAAATACCCATAGTGAATGTGTCTATACTCTAGTCCGTCACAAATCTGAGGCCCTAAGTCATTCGATGAACACATATAAGGGAGGTGAAACAAGGGTGGTCTTGTAAGGTACCGATATAATAATAAAAACATCACGATTTTTTGCTCTTTAAATTTATGATATTTCAGTTGTAAATACGTTATTGATAAATATTTAATACATACTTATGTTTTATATATGTCGTAAAGTTAAATAATATAACTCAGTGAATTTGTATATAAAATTTGCAGTGAGATAAATCTACTAATTGAATGATATTACAGAATATGTATATAAAGTAATTGCCCAGGAGGCCGATAGATGGACCTAACTATTCTTGCCGGAAGTCAAGGGACCCGATCAGTTCGGCGCCGCCGGTTCGGCGCAGTAACGTTTCGGCGCCGTACGTTTCGGCGCCAGAGCTTTACCTAAGAATCACACCAGGGAAACTATTGTATTAAAGAGGTATTAAAAACTTGGTCCATAAGATGCGACAGATGTAGTGTTTTAAAAACACGGGAAAAATTGGTCGTCGGAAAAAAACATTTGTTTTTATTCAATTTTTCGTGCTACTTAGGAAAAGAACGTTTTTTTTTTTACTTTTACGGGGTCCCTGACAACATTTTATGATCAATGAAATAGTTAAAAGGTTAGTTGATGTTCAAAACATACATATAGAAAAACAATACACAATGGAACCGCGTCTGACAAAGTTTTGACGCAAAATGTATGTTTTCTGGGTCTGAGACAAAGATGCCTAAGGGCTAGAAGGAAACATAAAATGGCTAGAAGGGAACGTTTCTCTCATGTACAAGGGTGCTAATAACATATATTGCATTCCTAATGTAAATTGCAAATGTTTTGTACATTTTTTAACATAAGATCATCCGCTTGAATGCATTAGGTGTGTTAAGTAGTGGATATTAGAGATGAAAAGGCAAAAAAAAAATTGTCAATAAAACCACGGTTTTCTTACTTCGTGGAAAAAAACAATTTTTTCTTTTGGTTTTTCAAAACTTTCGGTTTTTTCCCGGTCTTTAAAACACTATACAGAACAGATTATGGGGCTGCTTTCATGGAAGAGATGCAATGAGACGTTTATAATTCAGTAAGTATTTGAAAAATATAATATTTTTATTTAAATGATTTTAATTATGAAGTGTTTTTTTTCGGCGGAAAATAAATTTATTTATTTATTTCCAACATAAACAGGCTGAGCTACAGCTGGGACGTAACTAGTGAGGAGCAGAGAAACAGGATTCAGGAGCGCTACTCGTAATTTCATAATGGCGCAATTTCGCAATTTATAATTTTATATTCAAAGAAAATAAGTTTCATATTTAATTACAATGCATTCTGCATACCTTTGGAACAATTTATATATACATATAAAACAGATAGGAACGTCATGTTAAACTGCAAGGTTCGAGGTCGAGGTTCAAGTTCGACGGCGAAGTCGAGGTTGAAGTCTAATCTCAGTCTCAGGTCGAGGTTAAACTACCCTTTTAACTAATTTCTCTATTTATATTACGAATTGAACCTCCAAATCTTTAGCACCCTTGTACACGAGAGAAACATCCTGTCCTCTTGTGGCCCTTAGGCATATTTGGCTCAGACAGGATACTTTAATAATGCTCCAAAACTTTGTCAAATTCAGTCCCAATACTCTTTTTTGTCTAAATTTACTGTATATTCTGAACATGAACGAACTATCATTGTAACTAATTTGTCTATTTGTATTACGAATGCAACCTCCATCTCATTAGCACCCTTGTACACGAGAGAAACTTCTTGTGGCCCTTAGGCATCTTTAGCTCAAACCGTGAAAACAAATAATGCTTCAAAACTTTGTCAGAAGCAGTCCCAAAAAGTGACTTTATTGACGATTTTCTATTCATCTCGAATATTCACTACGTAGCACACCTTATGTATTTCTTATTTAGGTTTAGCAAAAGTAGAGATTCTTACGGTAAAAATGTACACGAGAGAAACATCCTGTCCTCTTATGGCCCTTAGGCATCTTTAGCTCAGAGCATAAAAACTTAAATAATGCTTCATAACTGTCACGAGCAGTCCCAAAAATGACTTTATTGACGATTTTTTTTCATCTCGAATATTCACTACTTACCCCATCTTATGCATTTATTGTTTAGGTTTAGCAGAAGTAAAAGTTCTTACGTTAAAAATGTACAAAAAAACTTTATATTTAAATTAGAAAAGCAATATATCTTATTGGCGCCCTTGTACATAACAGACAAATTCCAGCCACGTAAGTCATTTAGGCATCTTTGGCTCAGACCGTGCAACATAAATAATGCTTCAAAACTGTTAGAAGCAGAGTACAGGAAATAATGTTTTAAGTACTTCATTGATCATCAATTGTCGTCAGAGGACACTAAAAATATAAAGTACATTACTATGTCATAAGGTATGTCAATAATTTCCGTTTTCCTCACTTTGGCGCCGAACTGAACCGGCGCCGAAACGGTAGCGTCAAAACGCAGCCTGCGCCAAAACGGTGGCGCCGAAACGTAGCGGACCCGTATATGATATGAGATAATGAAACATACAAACTTTTCTACTTTATTCATTGGTAATGCCATGGCACACTGGCTTCACCTCACTGACCGCGGCTGATATGAATCCTTTGCAGTTAGACACTTTATCATACTGACTACAAAAATTCCATTACTATGAAAATACAGGAACTCTGTACGCGCATTTATTTAAATAATAATAATAATATCAAGCAGGAGCAAAAATAAGTTACAAAACTGTCTCGTTCTTTATATTTCATCACTAGTTATCATCTCTCTAAGTTTTATGGATCCATCAATTACAATGCGGAATTCCGCTTTATTTTTTATTATTATTTTTAAATAAACTTATTACCCTCAGATGTGAAGTTCTATCATATTTTTTTCGTAATTTCTAAAGTAAAACTTGCAAAATCCACCCTAAAATTTTCCATAAGCCTTGCCAACTTCAAAACGACTCGACGCCGTTTTGGGTTGGTTCTGACGTTCGATGTGCATTTTGTTACTGTTTACAGTATTAGCAAGGAAAGGAGTGTGTATAACTTTCATGCAGTTGTGAATTTCACAACTCAAGTTTTCTCATTTAAAATATCTTGGCTTTACGTGTAATGCTTGCCAGCTTTTCCTTTTTTTGAACTTTTAAACAGGAGGGAGAGAACAGAAAAATAGTTCCATATTGTAATGGGATATGGATAAATAGGTCAGTGTGTTAAGCACAAAAGTAAACAAACAATAAAAGTTACATAAAGCTGACTAAGCATCCATAGGAAGCAGACGACAACAACCTCCAAGCGGCAAGTGTTGAAAGTACTGAAAATACGCCCACAAATAGGGATATAAAAAGGCCAGTCATTCACCTTTGAAGTTATCACTTCTTCGCTCCGAAAAGTGGTCACGTCTACCTGGCTTGGACTGGAGTCAGGACTCTCACCTTACCCCCAACTTAGGTTGGTATACCTTTACCTGCTAGCTCGGACTGGAGTTAGTATCCTTTCTAGGAACAATCTCCTTTCCTAAACCTAAGTTAAATATCATTGCAAGAGGTGATCCACTAGATTATTAATTACAGAGCCCATGTTCGGGACGCTCAGATTGTTATCTGTATAACACATTGTATAATATATAGTATATTGGAACTTTATAATAAACTGGTGTCGGTAAAAACGTATATAAGCATTTGCTCTATTTATTCACTAAATAACCATTCTATTAAACGATCTACGGTCATAAGGACTCTACCATAAACATTATATCGTATATTGTATAGACAGTGCTATCACGTCGCATACGATACCATCGCTACATTACGAAGTAACTACAAGTAGAAAATCATTACGTGGTGGTAGACGCTCGGGTCTACAAAATAATTACAAGTTATATCACAACATAACATAGTAAAAATACTCCAGTTATAAAAGTGATTTTTATTACAGAGCAAAATATAAAACCGACAAACCAGAAAATATTTTGGAGAATAAACGATAAAGTGTTCAACAGTGTTCCAGTGACAGTTATAAGTGACAAACAACCAACATTTCTTGTGAAAAGTGAACATTTGGATAAACCCACCCAACTCAACTTATTGGACTTACCCCACGAAAAGAAGAAAACCCACCCAACTCAACTTATTGGATAGAACTCAAGAAAAGAAGAAAACCCACCCCTGGAAAACCTAATTGGATTTTACCCACCCTCAAGAAAAGAAGATTGCAGCCCACGAGGAAGATTGGATTTTTCGGCAACAAGCAGCAGCTGGACGGAACCAAGGACAGATCCAAAGGTATGTTTCTCTAAATTGTATTAGGTGTCGATCGTTTTCTTTCCACATAAAGCAGAGTAAAACAAAATATTTAGTTAATGAGTAAATGCCTGTGACCCTATCCGGAAAAAAGACCGGACGATATACTTCCAGCATAGAAAGTGACTGTGAGGAAGACGAAATGGCAACTAAACCATCATTTAATTTGCCACACCTTACTAAGTATTCGGCAACTGTTAACGAAGATCCCGTTCGCTTTTTTATGATCTTTGAGCATTTAGCTAACTTACAAGGGTGGACTAATGAGAAAAAAGTTGAAATACTACCAATGTATTTGCAAGATGTTGCACTTGACCTAATATTTCAATTACAATCTTTGAATCAATTCGAAACATTAACGTACGATCAGCTAAAAGAAAAATTGGTCAACCTTAGTCGTCCTCGATTGCCACAATACAAGGCAGAAATGGAAATCAACCTTGTTCAACAATACCCCGAGGAATCAGTGGACGCTTACTTCTTGCGAAAATTAAGAAAAATACGTCATAATCTTCCAAATTTCACGGAAGAAGCTAAAGTGCATTACTTATCATTAGGATTACAGAGGAATCTTCTTAAGAAGATTGCTTTAGAAACCTATAGAACAGTACAGGAATTGCAAGCAAAGCTTCAAGCTCTAGAAGCATCGCAAGATTTGATGCGAAAAAGAGATTATATGGAAAAAATCCAGGCTTTTCAAACAATGCAAGAGTTGAGAACTCAAAGCCAGCAAACCCATAATCTTTATAAGAATCAAATTGTACCTCAAAATTTAAGTTTTCATTTAAGAAATCAAAACCTTCCAAATTTACCTCACCAGCAATATCCAAAATAACAAATGAATTATCATCACAATCCTAACCAACAATTTGCAAGTACCCAAACATTACCTCCATGGACAACGCAGGAACCCATAATTCACTATTTCAAAGGGGAACCAGAACCACCCGATTACGATCCCATATGTCAAACCTATCAACAAAACCCAAACTCCCAAAACAAAATCAATCAATGTAACCACCAATATGCCTACTCTGCCTACCAATATGATAAATCACAACCAAATCAACAACCTAGTAAAATTAATAACCCTCAACCCAATTTGGAAAATATCACAAATAAATTAGCGGAATTGTCGCTTACTATAGCTAGGAATGCATCCTATAAACCGCCTTATAAAAAGAAGGGCAAAAATAATTATAAAGGCAAATATAATTACCTATCAGATGCCCAAGGCGACAATAAAAACAAAAATAACAAGCAAAACGAAGAGAGCGGTACAGTTACTATTTGCTCACTCTGTTTCAAGCCTGGCCACAATTCTCATATTTGTTGGCACAATACAAACAAAAAGAAAAACAATCAGGGAAACGTGTAAAGTCGCCCGTCTCATCAGCACGGGAGCGGGCGAATAAGAATGTACAACATCACAAGCAGATTGGTCCAACCCTATGGATATTTCTGAACAAACAGAAAACACAAAACGCACATATACTGATTTTGAAACAGACAATCGATCTCTGATAAAGATATGCATAGGCGATAGAATAGTACCTACAATTGTAGACACAGCTAGTTCAATTTCGATATGGCCAAAGCAAGAACTACCTAAAAAGTCTATTAATTCCTTATAAGACTCAGATAAGAGGAATAGCTAACAAAGTCATAGAGTTACAACATGTCGCTTTAATAAAATTTAAAGTGGGGTCAACGTATTATTCTCATTATTTTAGAATAATGGACAATAGTCATCTCTGCCCCATAATAGGACAGGATTTGTTAAAGCGCCTCTTAGCTAAAATAGACTTGGAAAGGAATATTGTATCTTTTCTACAAGAGGCCAAGGAAAGCTTTTCTTGAAACTGAAAACAAACAGAAGCAGGATATTACTCCTTCCGTCATTATGTCATTACAACAACGTAAGATGGCAAATGTTTACTCAGCGACAAAAACTGTCGTCCCAGCAAAATCATTTTTCTATATACCAGTAAGATTGCATAAGAACATACAGACAGACTCAGCATTCCTTTTTGTTACGCTATTACAAGATTAGAAAAACAAATACAGCATACAAGCGTTAACAATGAAAATGCCTGTTGATAATCCAACTATTTTGGTGGTAAACCCGACAGCAAATAAAATTACGTTACAGAAAAACTCTCCAATTGCTTATATTGAAGAATCACTAGAAGAAATTTCTCTTCATATTGAAAAACAGAAAGAAGAAGGAGTAAACATATATAAATATCGCACAAACCAAGAAATAGATGAAAGATTAGCATACACTGAAAAACTTTTCGATTTTTCACTATTTGATATAAATCCAGAACTCTCTGTACAAACTAGAAATCAAATTGCTAGATTATTATATGAATTCCGTGACGTGTTTTCGTATAATTTATCTGACGTCTCATTTTTCAAAGGTTATATACA
>JAGDQP010030158.1:0-10554 GCA_022664845.1 Lepisma saccharinum | reverse complement strand
ATGTGTAAATTACGAAGGTATACATGGGGCTTAGGTATTAAGTTAATGTGACGTTATTGGGGTACATGCAGTCGCATTACCACCTCATTTTCTTACATATTACAAAACTTTCGGTAGTTTCTTGTGCTTGTAGAACATCTGCCTACATATTCGTACTTCTCAATCCCTGCCACCAATTCTCGTTTCCAATACACCGAGGGTGGCGTTAAAGGTCTACCTGGCTTTATTTGGCTCAGTTACCTAACTTATTCGTGAATTTCTTCTTAATGTTAAAATTTAAGTGCTGGTTTCTCAACTTACGTATAGTAGGTTAGTTCCTTTATCCAAAAAGTGGTCCACCTTATAAATAACAAAAACTTATTTAAACGTGCACCACTTCTCAATTTTCGAAGAAATTTTATTCCCGCAACCAAATGTGGGAAAGATTAATCAGAATAGCACGGTCTGGTTTACTGACATCCATTTTACTGTGAACTTGTCAATTCAATGGACTTTCTCTTTCCAACAAGAGAATCGTATTTCAAAAAGCCACTAAGTTCGGAAGATAGGAATTCCCTTCAAACTGAGCGGAATATTTCATCTACCGAGAGCGGAAAGAGGGATTACTCTTTTAGAGTGGATTTTCATCAAAGAAAAGATAAGAAATTTCCGCTCGTAAATAGATAGCATCTATTGTAGTTTATTCGATGGGAATATAATCTGTTTAGGTGAATTCCCATCTATTCAGATGAAACTTTAACCCTTTTAATATGAATACGACGCAATAAAATGTTGAAAATACAAAAAAAAAGTGAAAAGGGCATTTATTCATTAGTATTAAGAAGAAAAAGTGGAAAATTATTCTTATGAATAAAAAAAGAAAAAATACTTGATCTCAGTGGAAATTGAGCCTGCTCCCTCTCAACCTGTGATCTAACGCTTTATCCCCGAGGCTAGCCTGACACCTGAGAGAGAAAACCTTCCAAAGGGCTTCTTTCGTCCCGCCAGGTACCTGAGAAAAACATTCAAAGATTTCTTGTATACATGTTTCATTCCTGATGTCTTTTGGTATATTTTTGTCATTAAGAAACGTTCTCAGGTCTTCTGTTGTCATTTTTAACTAAACATGATTAACTTCACAGCAGGGCTTGTCTTTTGGTAATCTTTGCGGTAACAAATGGCGAAAACAATCTTCACAAGTGCCTATGATGCATTATGATCCACTACGAAAAGATGAGAAATCGTTATTCAAATTTGAAGAAAATATTACGTCCGTAAAGCATCAGAATCCCATCTAAAAACATCACAAAACGAGCCTTTTCTTAAAAATCACTCTTTTCGATTTAAATTTAATATTTTTTGATGAAATCACTCTCTCATCGAAAAAAGAGTGAAAATTTCTGCAGTTCTGATTTAGTGTGGTTGCAAATTATTTTACATTTTTTAGTATGTAAACCAAGATTAGTAAGTAGAAAATGTCCGATGATGTCACTTTTCAGATCCGATAAGTTACACTACATGGGAAATTCGAAGGAATATTTTATCTACATTTACACGATCGTGTGTGAAAATTACATATGTTGTGCTGATAAAGAAATATTACGGTAGTTCAATATTGCCAGATTGTCCAACTTTCGGACTTGCAAAATATTCCATTAGCCATTTTGTATGAATGTGAGTGTACATGTGAAGTGTAACTAAGTGGATGTTAAACACAACCCAAGCCAGGCGAATATCGAGATAGTTATAGAATTATCAAAAAATCTTCATTCCTTCTACCTTAGGGTGACCAGATGTCCTTTTATCGTCATGTGTTTCGTTGTCCCTGCAAATTGTTAAAGGGACGGCAAATGTTCCGTTTTTTTTTACTACAAAGAAGTCCCTAATTTTGGTTACTTCACTTCATCTTTAAATTGTTGTTTTGACTTAAGTAAATTCCAACAATTGCCTGACAGAAGACAGTAAATAATGAGAACGCACTCACGGCATCATGCTTTAGGCTGTTTTCACAATTAATTACCACAAGGAAGTAAGTAAAACATGGTCTAATATATTAGTTTTTACTCTGTGAACAAATGCAAAGCCTTATACAATAAACCCGCTGGCCATCAGGAGAGCTGCGGTCACTCAGTCTAAACTGTGTATGCAGACAACAACAATTTTATAATAATACTATTAATATTTGCAGCACAACAGCTGTGCAAACTCTGTACCAACAAGTAAGCTAAATCAAGCACCCCAACCCGGAGATCCAAACATATGGGAATCGAACTCAGTACCAACTTTTAAAATAATAATAATAATGGCTCCGAGAGACCTTTGAGAACCACTGCTAGATAAAATCCTAGCGGTTGGTAGTTGAAAAATTTTTAATTCATAATTTAAATGTTTTTTTTTAACACGTTTTTATTAACTCGCTTTCTCGTTTGTCTGTTTTGCAATCGATTTTAAACTCCCTTCCGATCATCCGATTTCTTTGAAATTTTGTAAACTTTCTTGCTTCCAATGCCAATATAATATTCAATCATTAGATATACAACAAATTAATCTAGTTAAGTGTAAATAATTAATTAAAATAATTCGAAATTGTCCTTAAATACACACAACGCTGCAACTAATTTGTGAAATTTGGGTTTCCTATCTTGCAGGGAGTTCAATATGAGTCTAATATACATTAAAAAATAATAAAAAAAAACACGCTGTTTTAAGATGAATTAAAAAGTAAAAAATAATAAATTGAATTAATCTTATGAATCGGAAAATAAAAGCGTGTTTGCTCTTGCTTACTTCATCATAAAATCATAATATCTAAGAGCATCCACGCTTTTATTTTCCGATTCATAAGATTAATTCAATTTATTATTTGTTACTTTTTAGTCCATCTTAAAAAAGCGTGTTTTTAAAATCCTTTCTTATTTTTTTTTTTTTTTTTTTTTTTGTTTAATCCTATTTTTACACTTGCTGCTCTGCAATCATCTCTGGTACAAATCTTGTAATTGATTTTTAACTCTCTTCCCACTATTCGATTTCTTTGAAATTTTGTAAACTTACTTGCTTCCGATGACAATACAACATTCAATCAGACATACTATAGAATAATCCAGTTAAATGTAATTAATATATATATACATAAAAACAAAGTCCTGACTGACATATCAACCCCGAGACCAAACGGTTTAAGTTGCAAACAAAATTTATACAGTACATAGCTTTTATGACGTAAGGTACAACTAAGGAAGGATTTTTGGAAATTCGGCCTGGAAAGGGGTGAAATATGGTTGCAGTTATTTTAATATCCGATGTCCATACCTCAGGATCCCTTAAGTCTAAAAGGAAGAAATTTGGTCTTTCCCTTTAAAATAATTAGACACGTGTATCACCTTTTTTTTTATATTGGCCCAAGGAAAGGAGAAAGCAGGGTGTTTTTTTAAATATAACTATACTGACTGTCATAGGAACGTCCATGCCAATCGACTTACGCTAGAAACTTGAAAGTTATATCTAATCTATCTTTAACTAACATGTTTCAATGATAAGGGAGCAGAAGAAGAGAATTTTTCGAAAGCACAAGTGAAAAAGTCACTTCTTTTTGTAAAAGAAGAGAGAAGAAAGTTACGGGCCTGAGTTGGTATCCACCCCGATACCCTTAGCATAGCAATACAGTGCTCTATCCACTAGACGGTATAACCTGATGGGCAAAAATACTTTCTGAGCAGCTTTTCAAATAATGGGAATGAGCTTATATCATAGTACGAGATAATCTTATATATAAAAACAGAAGTCCCTCTATATCTTCTGTATACATATAAACAAATTTCCTGACTGACATTTCAACGCCAAGCCTAAACGGTTTGAGCTGCAAACATGAAATTTATACAGTACATAGGTTTCATGACGTAAGGTACCACTAAGGAAAGATTTTTTGAAATTCTGCTTCGAAAGGGGTGAAATGGGGTTACAATTATTTTAATATTCAATGCTCATATCTCGGGATCCCTAAAGTCAACAAAGAAGTAATTTGGTATTTACGCTTTCCTTTTAAAATAATTAGACACTTGTTTCACCGTTTTTTGATATTGGCCCTAGGAGGGGAGAAAGAAGGGAGCTTTTTTCATCTATATGGGAATAATAAGTATAAGAACAAGAAAAACCTGTACCAATTCCCGAAATCAACTCAAGCAAAGCCGCGGGCAACAGCTAGTTAATTAATAAAATAATTGAAAATTATCCTTAAATGCACGCCACGCCACATCTATTGTGTGATGTTTGGATTGCCTATCTCGCAGGGAGTTTAATATTGATCTATTATACAGAAAAAATAACTTTAAAAGTTTTTTTTTAAACTCGCTTTTTTTAAGATGGACTAAAAAGTAAAAAATAAAAAATTGAATTAATCTTATGAATCGGAAAATAAAAGCGTGGGTGCTCTTGCTTACCTTATCATAAAATCAAATATCTAAGAGCACGCACGCTTTTATTTTCGGATTCATAAAATTAATTCTTTTTTTTTACTTTTTAGTCCATATTAAAAAAGCGTGTTTTTTTTAAAAAATCATTTTTAATATTTAAATTTATAACATGTCATATTTTTGTGTTTAAAAAATCTGGTCACCCTATTCTACCTTATTTTGGGGCATCGCCAAAAAGTCAATAATCATATATATTCAAGGTGGACAAAAATTAGTGAACAATATTCTAGGAACGTAAAGTTCTCATCAAACCAAGGAAAAAGTTCTTTTAGGAGCCAGCAACGTCCGATGTAAGCAAGATATCGTCATAAATGACGTCATTTCTCGACAAATTATTACGTAAGCCTTGTAGGTTTAGCAAATCATAATTGATGTTGTGCAAAATACATCTATTTCAGCTACGTTTATGGTTAAGAGAGTACCACATAGACGAGTTTTGCAACATTAGCATTGCATTGTTAAGGAATTAAAATGGTTTTATAGAGCAAGAAATGAAATCCCATCTAAACTGCATTCCACAGTCATGAACTTTGCCCTAAATAGATGTACTGGGTAATTATGATTTTGATTTCCTAAACTGACACGGATTACGTCATTATTTGCCACTTCGGACGAAACTACGCTTTATTTTACATTTTTGCAAAGAAACGTATTTCTTGGTTTGATGAGAACTTTTTGGTCCTAGAATATTGTTCACCTATTTTTGTCTACCTGTATATATAGAAGGGTATAAATCATAAATCCTACGTCGACCATTAAACATGATTCCTGCACAAATCAATGGTGTAGATTTCAATGAGAATTTAATGTGGTTCCTATGATTGAGGAAGTTGTGAGCTGGCATATGAAACAGATTTTACCTAAGAATTCCCCAAACAAGTAATATATTTCTGGATAACCATATTCTGATTGAATTCAATAACATTTAAATTAAATCTCCAATTTGGTTTTAAAAATACATATCTGTTGGTTTTTTTTTCCTGTCATTTGCTTGTTCTTTTTTATTTCTCTGGATATAAACCAAGAGAGGTCAGATTTATGAAATTGGACACAAATGTTTAATTAATTGTTCTGAAACATCAATTTGTTTTCCGTCTTTAAAAAAAAAATAAAAAAAGGTACGGAACTGAAATTTCATAAAGAAGATCGTATTATAAATGGATTTTCTTCATAGAAAAAAGAAAAAAATTAAAATTTCATAGACGTGCCAGTAATCTACGTTCTAATAAAGACTGTGTGTCACGAAGAAATAATTCAATAATCCTCAAAAGGAGTAATCTCTCCTGGGTTTGGTAGTTCATATAGTTTTTTTTTCTTCTAGCAAGCTTTATTTCAACACTAGTATCAAGTGACCAGTCCAACGACTAATTGCATCACGAACTTATTTGGCTTTCAAGACCGGAGTTCGCTATATTAAAATTCAAGTAACTCCTCAATTGGCTTCACGATAGTTGTAAACAATAATTACGAGACTTCACTTAGGATCGAACCAGAGACTGGTTGATTGAAAGAGACCGTTAACCACTCTGATGTGTAACAGCTCTCAGCAGGGATACAATGTGACTTATCGTTACATAGTTTTTCCAAAGTTACATGGTAGATTTGTTAATAATTTCACACAGAATTTATGTCAATATTAAGAGCACCCCATAAGAAGATATCTACCGTATGCAGCTAGTAGGTAGAAGTGAAGTGTCAAATAATTTAATAGAATTTCCAACAATGGTCAGGTAGACCAATTCTTCGGATTGGCAGTGGAGAGGTACACAGATTTGAGTCCTGCTGGAGGCCATCATGCTTGAGCTGTTCCAGAGTTTTCCTCAATTTGCTGAGTCATCACGTAAGCGCTTAGATGGCACCTATACTAAGACCCTAGCAGCTATCTTTTTCATCCCTTTCTTCGGAAGAATGCTCCCGCTTGATCATCATATATTTTATTCCCAATGATTGGCCTTTTTCCATGGATAGATCAATTAGTTTTAGAGTTATTTCGGTGATTCTGAACACCCGGTATATACAAGATATATATAAATTTGACTGTCAAAATTCATGAGTAAATTTTACAAAACAATACGAAGCAAGAATGTAACCATGCGGTCAACAATGCACCACTTCGGAGAAAACTAATATCGAAGATTAACAAAATACAAAATTCAGAGTGAAACTACGGCAGCATTAAAATAGTCAGGTAGAATATTGTTTATATTATCTAACTAAACCGGAGATCCGGGCACATCTTTGAGATACAAACCAATAAAAGAGTCTGAAGAAATATATAATTCACGGTTTGCCCACCTACATGCGCAATATCTCAAAACCTACTAGGGCATTCATATGTATGACCCGGATTGCTGTACTTTCGCGTGCTGATCCATGCGGTACAGTACCTTGAAGTGGTAGCACAAAAATACAGAGTTTAAATCTGACATAGAAAAGCAAAAAAAAAGAATACACCGATACACACCAGTTATACATCAATCATTTACAATATCAATGAAAGTCTAATGTCCTCTATAAAAGCTGACGATAATAACTTTGATAACGGTAGCTTATTATAGTTAAAAACTAATCGTTTTAAAACACCATGAAAATTACCTTTAGTCATAATTAATTCGTGTGCTCGAGTGTTATGAAAGGGGTATATACGATGGATGAGGCCTCTCCCGGTTATATCCAAAAATTTAAGGATGAGTAAGAAAAAGTTGATAAAAACGGGTGTATTCAGTACTTTCGTAGCTATAGGCTGCAGATGCGTGGGAAAACGAACTTCAGAGCTGATTATTTCGAATACGAAAAATCAGAGAGTAAGTGGTTCAGTAAATATTAGAGGAAGTCAAACCCGAGCTATACAAAAATGCATATTTGAAAATTCTACAACCAAGGCGCAAGTGATTCCCCAAAGGAAAAAGTGGATTTAAAAAACTTCTTCCAAGTAGGGTCAAAAATGCATAAATGAGACGATTTCTAGACTGGTAACAATAAATCGTTTACCGCATGTCGATATTTCAAGTAGATTCCATACGCGGAGCGATTTTTAAATAATCGTGCGGGATTACATAACTGTCAGGAGTATGAGTAACAATAATTCAATGAACAGTTAGATTATTCGTCCCAAAAGAGACAGTGTGTCATTTCTCAGTGGAATGGCGGTTTTTCTATGAATGTAGCGTAAGGTAAAAAGTGACCCCGTTGGTTGGGTGTGCAGTGTGCGGGTCACGATGCTTCGGTAAAGTATCCAATGAAACCTTGTCGGCATTTAGAACTGTACATAATTTAGTATCATAAATGACTAAATGCACTAGAAATGAAAAATTGATGACATTGCCGGAAGAAGGGCACATAGTGTAAAAACGCATTTTTGGTAAACAGCTGGTAAAGATTTAGGTTAAATATTACCAAGAAGTTTGTGAAAGAATATTTATGTTGTTGACAACAGTATAAAGCGCATAGAATCATATCTGAAAACTGTTAACTAACCTCACAGAATTCGAATTTTGAGTGAAAATATAGTGAAAATTGTGTATGCATGTTATGTGCCCTTTTTCCGGCAATCAAAGATTTCATGGTGCCACAGCCTAAACGGCTGGAGCTAGAAAAACGAAATTTGGCATGACGGTACATCATCATCAGTAGATTAAGAAAATATTACAAAACATTGAAGAGTGGGCCATCTTGGATCCAAAATGATTTTTTTCATAAAATATACAGCCTACACGGCTGGAGATAGAGAAACGAAATTTGGTATGACGGTACATCATCACCATTAAGTTACGAAAATATTACAAAATGTCTTCAAAGACGCCATCTTGGATCCAAAATGGCGGGCTACAAAAATAATATTCAACACCGTTTTAGCTAGAGATACGAAATTTGGCACAAAAGTGTATTATCAAGAGTAGTTTAGGAAAAAAATATTGCAATATTTTTTAAAAGTCACCACCTTGGATTCAAAATGGCCGCCAGAAAACATTTTCAACACAGTTTGCGCTAGAAATACGAAATTTGGCATAAATGTGTATAATCAAGAGTAGTTTAGGAAAATATTGCAACATTTTGAAAAAGTTGCCATCTTGGATTCAAAATGACCGCCGAAAAACATTTCAAACACCGTTCTAGCTATGGCACTAATTTCTAACATTCACTTTGAATCTAAAAGAATATATTTTTTTCCGGTGACGGGCTAATTCACTTATTTTATGTGTGATCTGACTATACCAATCTTTCTGTCGCACTGTGTAAATGATTGGCCTCTGACAGAAAGCATGAGAATAAGTTCTACTTAAAACACATTCCTGAACCATGAAGAAAACTTGATCATTGTCGAGTTGAGTTTTTGTCCGCCAGCATGATCCGAAAGCAAGACGACAGTTTTCACTTGCGGAAACTTTTCTACATATTTCTTTCTACCAAGCTAACGAATAAAGATATTGACTTGAAATTTGCAGGACATGTATAAAAGAACATGGCGGATCGTTTAAAATGATTACCGGGAAAAGGGCACATAGGCCTATGTGCCCATCTTCCGGCAATGTCCTCAATTGAGGACTGAATTAACAAAACGTAATATATCAACCGAAATGACTTGCAATTGAAAAGAACAAGGAACGTTCATGTGTATTTCAAATCTAGTTGATAGAACGTACATAATATCTTGAAAGGATATCATCATGTGATGCTCTCTGAATTTGTAAGGTTGAATAGGATATCTTAAAATATTGAAACCGAAATCGGGAAAGACTGGATTGCTATTCAGATCCAACAGCAAGAGTTCAATTGCAGTTGGCTGTCCTACTTAACAGAGAGAAAAACACAATAGCATAACTGCTTGGTGGAGACTAGAAGCTACGATCGCAGACATGAAATAAGCACAGGGGAGACGGCTCGTGTTTGTGTCCAGCTCAGGACGAACATAAGGATTTCAGAATGTTCATGTATTTCCTGTCCCATAATGCAAACATCGTGGCAATACATTGAACAGAGACACAGACCGCTTACCTGTCCCATTTCATTCCACTGGAGATAGCTCCCCGAGGGACATCATCGTACATACGTAACGATGTGGATTCTTCAGGTGCAGGTAAAACTAGAAACTAGTTGGAAAGTTTCACTACATATGTAACGATACTACTACTACTACTGTTAGTAGTTAATAATAATAGTAATAATGATAATAATCGTCTAATTGGCTTTAAGAAGGGCAGATTCTCCTGGGATAAGCTAATAGTTTGGGTCTAATCTGTATAGTTTGCACAACAAAATATACGTGCAGAGATTTATTATTTCTTGCCATTGAATAAATATATATTCAATGAGTTTTGCAGTTTCATTAGTACTTTTCATGACATGTTCATTATCAACTTATTGTCATAAATGACGCCTAAATCCTTTGCTTTTTCCCAATATTGGCATTGCCGACCAATATTGTACTGTGTTTTGCTTGTAAAGCTTATGTGCTTAGTTTTGCCTATAATAATAATAATAATAATTCACAACACTATTCAATCCACTACTGGATGAGGCATCTCCCACAGGGAAGAGTGGGTCTATTGCTCCCGCGCTGACCAGACGTGTTGGACGAAGAGAGCCGAAGCTCTCAACTGTGATCGTCGTCACTGTCTTTTATTCACAGTAGTTCCCCAGTTGCATCACGATGCTGGGTAGGCATCGTTCCAGACAATCTCGCTTTGGAAAAAATCTCTTCAATGGCAGAGCCGGAAATCGAACCTTGGACCCCTCGATCAGCAGTCAGCGACGGTTGCCACTAGTCCAACAGGATGGTCAATTATGCCTATATTAACATTTATGTTATTCCTATCGCATCATTTCATGGCATTAACAATATCCTCCCGTAGGGCGACCTTTCAAATATTATTAACTCCACATATTAGTTTTAAATCATCAGCATAAATTAACGCTGTTATGATCTTTTTATACTTTCACGAATGAATATTAAAGGGAAAGAAGGGACCTGCCGAATTTTTAAAAACATGAGTTTGCACTCCTAACAAGTACTAGACAACCGCTAGGAAAGTTTTAACCCAAAAGCGCAAATAATCCACAAGTTATAGCGATTTTTAGAATATTAAATACATGGGAGTAAATGGGA
>JAGDQP010030157.1:6976-22825 GCA_022664845.1 Lepisma saccharinum | reverse complement strand
GCTCCTTCTGCCGCAATGCACGGTGCACCCTTTGCAACTGATGTGAGTAGAGGTTAGCAGTGATGGTCTGACCAGTTGGAAGGAGTTCGTAATGCACCACTTGGCGACAATACAGAGAGCATAATCTTTCGTGGGTGCACAGGTGGTCTTGAGGTGTGAGGAACAGGGTCACGTGGCGACAATCAATGTCTGGTACGCCTGAGAGTGTTATAGAGGACCCACTTTTCGTCATCAGTGAGCAAGCGATCAAATGTGGGTGTGTTCAGGTGTCGAGTGAGCAAGAACAAACAGGCTGTCACTCGTTGTTCCTTGTTGGCTGCCGACAATGTGTCGGGTATCCACTTGCTTAACCTGTATGACTTCCCTATCCCATGCACGTGCAGTCTGACTGTTTCAGCGGAAACATGGAACCTTTCTGCAAGTTCATCACACGTTAGACCACTGTCCTCATCGATGGCTGCTTTCAGGGCCTCGTCATCCAACAGATGTGATCGTCCATTGCGAGGTTCATCGGCAATGCTCACATCTCCCGAATGGAATTTCTGGAACCAATGCCTGGCGGTGCGTTCGTTCACGGCATTCTCAGCAAATGCCTGGCATATGCGGCGACTTGATGCGGCAGCTGACAAGCCCACTTTAAAGTCATACAATAAACACACGCGAACAAGCTGCTTCGATACCTCCATTTCTCTTGCACTGGGCGAGCTATGACTGCTGTGTGTGAGCACCGTGCCTGTATTACTGAAGGTCGATGGTCAGACTAACTCCCGATTTCGTTTCATTTCCTCTTCGTTTCGTTTCGTTGCGTCATTTCGTTTCCCCTACGTGAGCGCTTGATTACTTGGACGTCAAAAACGGCAAAACCTTTTTTGGTTACCTTGTACATCAAAATCGTTATACAAATTTTTAACATCACAATCAAATTTTCTATTCAGACATAGTTTTAAAATATTTTTCTGTTGGGTTACAAAAGTTTTTATGTGAGAGGTATATGTTGCACCCCAACTTAGTATACAGTATTCTAATAAACTCTGTGTACAAAGTACACCATACGTAATGATTTTTTATCAAGAATTTCTCTATGATTGTTACAATATTTACAGAATAATATCAATACTCTGCCATTTTGAAGCAAGAAGTTAACAGGAAGCCCTCGCAGAAATAAACAAGAAACTAGAGAGGTTTGGTGATCTCCCCACCGACTTAATTAGTCTTCAACATATGGTTCAAACAGTGCAAACAGACCTACAGAAAATACAAAAGAATACGCCCAAGCAAGAGGATGTAGAAAGTATTCGTGAATCTTTAACTATCGCAGCTAAAACAGAGAATGACACCGGCCAGATTCAAACAATACTCACTTCCCTCCAGGAAACTGTTAATACATTACCCACATCCAAGGAAGGCGAAAATATTAAGAAAGTTATTACTAACATTCAAACAACATTTGAAGTTACTGTCTCAGTCTCTCCGATTATTGAGAATGTAAGACAATAACTCATAAACCTTCAGGCTAGCATTTTATTGTTCCCTACTCAAGATGCGACTGCTATCCGAGATGTGCTGACAGTTGTGGAAGAACAGCTCAAGCAAGCTATACAAGACATTACCAATTTTATATCTATACACGGTGTTAATGAAATCGTTAACGTCCTGAAAGAAGTATTACAGAAGTTAGAGGATATCGAGAAAATGCTTGCAGACCTTCACACACACTACATTTCTGTATCTAATGATTTGTCCACGGTGCCGACCAAATATGCCGCTCTTCATATGTACAGAGCCTTGGAAACTACAGTACAATTAATGTTCTCCGATATGGAAATGTGGAAGATTCGAAAGACTGTGACCAATCTAAGCACCGAGTATGTGAGTATTACAAATTTCAATAATCGCGGTGTAGATGTCAATCGATGAGTCGAAAATGTAGCTTCTCAGCTTCGAGAATACATGAAGAAACTAATAAGCGTTTAGATCATAAAAGGATATACAGCTCCACAGAAAGAACGTGATTTGCGAGGCTTAAAAACTTATACATTCGATGGAAATGAAAACTACTTTGAATTCTATCTGTGTTGTGAACTAGTCGTCACTAGTATCAGTTTCCTTCGAAAGAAGCTAGGGATTTTCCGATCATGGATACTTATTCTAAATGAGTTGAGAAGTACAGGGGTACTCAACTTCGACGATACGAGGGTTCTATAGAGGTGTTCAACGTTTATAGGAGGAGTTTGAAACCAATGCCGAGGATCATAATTTTCAAGTTGAGCGTCCAATTGTAGCCAACATGTTATTCATTACTTATCTTCAATATAATGAAACAGATGCTACTCACAAACGCACCTACGTAGAAATTATAACGTACAGTGACGAGGGATATGGAAAAGTTTTAGAAATTTAGAATGTTGAAATTTCAACTGAAGTAGAGGTTCAATTTGTTATTGAAATCATTCGAGAGCGTGATTGCAGGTCATGTGCTGATGTGTATGTTCCAAGCGCTGGACAACCACAAGTGTGGTCGCTAATTCAACGATTATATTTTTAATGTGGTTAAGACGACGATTGGAACGAGTTAGAACATGGGAAAAATTGTGGAGAGAATTGAATGCTATTGAAAACAAGTGCCTTTATTTTGCTAACGAAGAAATAGAGTAATGCGGGTCTGACTTCTTTGTCATCTTTTCCGAGTATTCAATAGGTTTGAAATTAGAGGGATAACGTTTGTATGACACTGTTCTTTAATATTTAAAAAATAAAATACAGCTAACATCTGCATGGTTTCTTTCTTCAATACAATTAAAAAGACCTATACTTTCAATAGCAATATGACATCATCAATTCGTGAAGACATTGTTGCTGAGTTACACAAACCAGCACGTAAGAAACTATTCTCAAATACTGGTTACAACCATAGGAGTTCATGATAAATGGCAAGCTGGCGTGGTTGAAATGAACAGTTGTTTTGGAAGAGCTGGCAAAACTCAACCGTGGCTTTAATTTCTTCTGACTGTAATTGATACTTTTAGCAAGTTCGCGTGGACTATGCCTGTGAGAAATAAGACTGGAAAAAAATTACTCAAGCCTTTGCTACTGTTCTCAAGCAGGTAAAGCAAGCTTCGAAAATACTCTTTTGACATCACAAACTATTCACAAATATATGTCATAAAAAGGAATGACTTCGTTATATTAATTACTTGCTATGATTTGTCAACAGTAGCACAGGATACACGTTTTGAGTTTCAATAATTAACAGAGACTCTTAAGTTTTTATCTATCTTATTCCTTACCTGCTAACATCACTATTGTAATATATCTTTTCGTTTCAGTCGTTTCTTAATCAAATGTGCGAATCCTAATGGTCTTAAAACGGCTAAAAACAGTTAAAAAAAACTAAAAGAGGCTAAATTGAACATTTCAGAAAAAAGGGAAAACTTTCCATTTAATGCATGAAACTCCTACTATTAACACGGAGAAAAAGTGCATGAACGTGCATTTGTTTACGATTTTCTTTCATTTGTTGCTGTTTTCTTGCTAGCCTAAGCCAAAGCTACCTAAAGGTCTTAAATAAAATTCAGCTCAATTCTTGTTTTCGTTAGGCATGTGGATGTCTTGCAGAGTTTATGGTGGTAGTCTTGTGCCGCAAAGATGGTAATTGCGTGTTGTAGTACATTGTGTGCGTTAACTAAATAAAACTATTCATTTTGACACGGCTTAACAATGAATGCAGCGTTAAAAAGAAAGCTAATTGTTGTAATACAACACATTACGGTTTAAGATTTAATATATAAAATGTTATTTGAATTTATTTTAAAGCCTTTGGGTATCTCAGGCTCAGGCTGAGGGAGAGGATATTGGAATATAGACGGCCAGAATCTTTTGTGTAGGTACCATCCCAGTATATTTGTCTTCTAAGGAAAAGTAATGGTCGGCCACTGGGATCGATCCAAGACCTCCTGAATGCTAAGCCAACTCCCTACCGCCCGGTATAGTGCAGTTCATGTGTCCTATCGTGAGAATGTTCTTTGCGAAAGTAGCTCCAAGTTTTTGTTTTGTATGGCAATCTTTAACTGATTTTGAGAAAATAAGAACTTTGAATATTGAAATCTTTTTTTCTTTTTTAATTATGTGTTCGCATTTGAATTTAATTTGCTACTCATTTTATTTTAATTAAAATATTTGTCAGTTTAGTACATGGATGGTAGAAAAATTATATTAAAAAATCCTAAAACGTGCTAAATTAAGTCTTTTAAAAAGCCTAAAACGATGTTCATAAAATCCTTAAAAGTCCGAGCCCTAACCCGAGCCAACTTCAAGAAGGAATATTTCGGCAGACATTTTTTTGAGGGGGGGTTGAAAATATACGCGTCTCTTAAACGTTTATAAAGGGCTTATAGAAAAAGAAAAAACATCAAAATCTATTACTTGACCGGTATAAATTTCTCTTGAACTTCCTGAATTAAGATAGAAAGGGTCAGAGTTCGGTTTCAATGAGCACAAATTTAATATTTGCAGGCAGGATCAAGCAATTATCGTTGCGCTCCTGAATCTAGACTAACTTTTATTGAAACAGTCCGCGTAAAAATAATTATATACGAATTTCTTGCAAATGTGGCCTGAGCTACAGTTAACTATCAATTTTAAATACAACTGTTAAAAATATGTTACGTTTGACGGAATACAAAACGTCCATTGTTTTAATATCGTGTGTGACGATGAAGTATTCTATTTCTTAATGATGGTAAATTTAATGTTTATATACCAATTCAACATAAAGAATTAATATTAATATTCTATTATCGAAATCCCTCAATAATTATCTCCAATTGTAACAATTATTATATATTGAAATCTTACCTGAAGGGAACAGTCTCCGAAACAAAATCCACAGTTTCTAAAGCTTTTGAATTCATCAGTACACCAGTGGCTCCTAAATCAATTTCGTTTCTTCCAATCGACTGTACTAATTCTTTGCTATCTCCATATTTTAACTTAGTAACTGAAAGCCTAAAATTCCATCAATAAAATATTAAGTTTCATTTTCTTATTTATTTTCTTTCTCGTGTATTCATAAAAGTTCATATATTCATATAATATTCCAGGATGGAGTCCAGTTTTTTTAAGATGGACCGATCTGCCACTTAGCGGAATTTTGTAGTGTATTATCCGTGACTTCTTACAATTAACCGGAATAACTGGGACATAACTCCATCTGATTTATAGACTCTGTCCTGGAACTTTTATGACAAAGTTCATGACATATATATCTCCTTACCGTCTAAATAAAATCACGATATAAAATTACTAATATGCCTATACTATCACAAAGTGCTTTTATTTAATTTACAAGATATCTCGTAAAAGAAGAAGTAAAGTTACGAGAAGTAAAATTTGTTATACTTCATTTTAGATTATTTGAAGGTATCATAGTTTGATAAATATATTTTACATTAAGTAGCCACTTAAAATGAAGAAAAATGTGTAGTACGAATTATGTTTGAAATATTAAATGGATACATTTGAGTACCTCTGTTTAAGCAGCTAAACATCCAGTTCGTCCCTCTATTTGTATGAAATATTAGTGCATGTTGAACAGAACTTAGTAAGTATAGTTTACGTAATTTTCAGGATAATAAAATCAAATATATGAAGAAAATAAAACACACATGCAAAATTTATGTTTCATATATCAAGTTGATATTATAACAAAGTTTGTACGTACAAGTTATTATTTGAGTTATACAATTAGTTACAATAATATAAATCTGTCCTAATACTAATTTACCTGAAGTTCATAGATGCTGCAAGATGAGTCATTATTATGTAATTGATTTTACTCCAGGCATCAAAATGCTCAAACCCATAGTCCACTGTGTCTCCCAACTGTGAACTGCTCTTAACCTATAATAAGGAAAGGAGTAAAACAAACTTGAGCATGTAACAAAAATAAGCTAGTTTTAGAGTTAATACATCTTTTTTTATATATAAAAAAGAAATGGGTTTAGTTTTAATGGTAAAGACTAATATAAGATATGAACCATCTGCATTGAAATAGAATAATTAACAATTTAACATAATTAAATCTTCAAGAATCAGTTTGGTGAACGAATTTACAGTTTACCGAATTCAGTCTTTTACGTGGAATAAGGAACTTGCATGGTCGTAAGAAAAAAGTAGCACACTTATACAGTTTGACTCAAATTATGAATAAACTTTCACATGTAGATATGTAGAATTTAAACAAGTTTACGCTGCGATTCTATCAACGATTGCAAATGCTTCGGTCCCTTGATAGCATTTCGGACACAGAAGCATTCATTTTATAAAATAGATTGGCCACACTGACAACTGGGGTGATTATGGACCGGGTTCCCACAGTTTTTTTCCTATTGTGTCCAATAATGTTTATACTGTTTGGTGTAGGTAATGCTAACGGAATTAAAGTATGTTGAACAATTTAATTTTAATGGGTTGGCAACACTGAACCTCTTCACCAATCAAGACGGTTCCAGTGGTTTTGAGCTAGTCTAGCCGATACCTTTACAACAATACCTCAAGCTCTTCTTTACACCTTTTGGTTCCTGATTTAATTTCTGGACACGGACGCAAGCAGAAAAGCGGGATTATAAAGTTATTTTCCCTTTAGATTCGCCATCAAGAGACCTAAACAAAAGAAACTAAACGCGTTTATAATTCGGGTCTAACTCTAAAAATAGCAAAAGCTCAGTAAACTTGTAATAAATACTTTTCCTTTCAAAAGTACTTTTCGATTTCAAGACGTACTGCTTAATGTTAAAAGATGGTCTTCTCTAATCTCAAAGGGGAATATTAATAAACCGCGACGTACTCCGGACACATCTGGATTAACTGACAGATCGGTCTGTATTAGAATACAGGAAGTTTTTTTTTCCTTTTCCTGTAAAATGTCAATTTTTGTCCCTTTCAACATCAAACATGCATGTATTAGTAAATGGAATACTTTACCGAAATAGCTGCCTGTAGTTCTGTGCCGTGTAAGTCAGTTAATCGAGTGTATATTCCAGTCTTGTTCAATGTTAAACCAAATTCTGTACTCCATGAACCTATCTTATTAATCATCAATGTTTCTTTCTCTGATATTTTATAAATATCATATAATTCAATTATTTCTGGCCAGAAAGTGTGAGCGAAAGTAACATCGCTCTCAATTAAGATATCTAGATAGTTCCAGTAGTTTGGGACTTCCAAATAGTCATCATTTAGACTTTCATTTCTCTTCGTATCCATTAACTCAGAAATAAGTAACCAATGTCGACGCCTGTTGAAAAGTTCATACCTTGAAGCCTATAAATAAAACCAAACTTAATTATTAGTATAAGGATATTTCCCTGTATATATAAATGAAGAAGCATTAAGATTACAAATGCAATTCAATATCCAAACCAACAATACATATTAACTAACTATAAAGACAATAACACAGTGTGTTTTAGAGGAGGGGGAATTCGAAAAAGAATTCCACCACTGCACAACTCATCCGTATAGTCTTATTTGCTCCTGACACCATTCTCCCATCGATCTATGGGTTCGTCGAGTCCAGTGTGGTAGACCTTCGGTGGTCGTGAAATAGAAATAGAAACCGGAAAAAGAAAAATCAGCGGGCCAAGTTCCGGTAAATATGGTGGCTGATCCGGAATCTTCCAGCTAAGGTCATGTAATTTTATCTGTGTCCCTGAAGTAACGTGAGGACGAGTTGTACACTAATGAAAAGCATCAAAGCTAAATGTTTATCTTAAAATGCACTGTTAAGGCAGCCCAGCTGTTGAATGTACTATGCTATCATGATGTAGTTCTCCGTGCATGCAGGGACCGCGGCGGCTCAGTGGTAGAGCGTTCATCTCTGGTACTTGCGGTCCTCGGTTCTATCCCAGCTCATGCCATGTGGGCTTTGTTGTGAACAAACACCGCGTGAGTAGGTTGTCTCAGTGTTCTCCCATTTCCTTCGTTCCACTAATTGGCCCATCATCATTCATACGGCTTGAGCCAAATGTGCCTAAAGGCTTTAAATAAAATTTTAAAACATCCGTTTATGCAATCGTGATTTTGCTGTCTTCCGAGGAAGTTCATCTTTACACATATCCAACTTAGTTTTTCATGTAACATTAACATAAAAGATCCACTTCTCTTCATTTGCAACCTACCAATCTCTCGTGTTTCAATCAATCCAGAAGATTCTGACTGGAGTATCGTCTACTCAGTTTACAGGTATACAACACGAGTTTACAACATTTCGTACGATGGCATGAAATATGTTTATCATTTTTTGTAATTCACGCGATCTTCCATCCGGTTTGTTATACGGTATTAGAACTGCTCTGGTGATGCATCATTGGCATAGAAGAGTCTTCCACTTCTGGTCACATCTGAGAGGTTCCGAATGACGACCTCCACTATTTCGTAGCAACTCTTTCCACCGAAGCTCCCCTAATTTTCCAAGTGCTACTATCATTTTCACACCGTATTAATAGAACAATGTTCTCAGATGATGATCTCAGACCTTACATAGATTGAGTCATCTTATCATTCGCACGTATGATTACAACAACCTTCAACACCATATCACTATTGACCACCATGTAAAGCGGCAGAAAGTTTCAAGCTTGTTTCTCAACATCTGGAAGCACCACGTATTCATCATCATCATCAATTACCACGACAACCCGATAGTAGTGTTGGCATAAAATCCAGCTGTTCTGTGATATTAAACGATAGGTTACGTTGAGTGATTACACAGCATATTAAAATTGCATCCTTTAATATTGTTTTATTTTAGTTTACAACAAATAATTACTTTATTTCGTAAATATTTTGCACTCGACAATATACAACAATTGTTTTACTAAAATAAAAATTACTAACATTATAGCCCATCCATTATCTTTAACCAAAAACTAATATATTGACTGAAATATATACATGGTGGTAACATAATGTACCAACAAACTTCAAAAGATGATAGTACAAAACCTTCGTCATCGCAGTGGAACTTCTGTCACGGATAGCGGATACAGACTCCCGAAACCGGGCGAAAATGAACTTTAGATCAGCGTATCTCCAATACGATTAACAGGACGATTAATGCGGCATGTTATCATCAAAGTCTTCAAACTTGCTCTACCCCAAAATACATATTCCATCCCTGCAATGAGTGCGCAAGGCATTCCGGAAGGGAAATAGCGGTTTCCCAGACATTCTCTGAAGTAAAGGTGCGTCGAAATAAGCACGAATGTGAGGACTTTCCAGGCAGGTAACAATAATTCGTTTGTGCCAATACAAATCAATATCCCAAACAGATTCCATACGCCGAACGATTTTTTTAATGTATGGTTGGACAACGCAGGAGTAAGAATTACATACATATTCAACTTTTATTTTTCTCTTTTGTTATCAATGAGAGAGAATCATATCTCAGTTGAATGGCGCTGATTACATGAGACACCTTTACCCGTACAGAAAGTCGTCTTATTCACGATCAACCTTGCAAAATTTGGGAATACGCATTCTTGGATAGAGCAGGTTCCACGTCTTTGACGGTAGCATGTTGCTCTTCTGTTAGCCATGTTGGAATTATGAGGCTCCAATTTTTTATTTGTCCACGCTTTTGGCAGACTGTAGCCCCGAAACGTGACAGAATATCCACTCCGATGACTAAGGCTTTGTACTATCATATCTTGAAGTTTGTCTGTGCATTACGCTAGTACTGTCTATTGTTTCTATATTTGAATTTTTAATAAAACAGTATACTAATCTCTTTTACCCAGAACAGTATATCCATACTCGGTTCACAGGATGTGTCTATTACTATTCCAATGTGATTAAAAGTATCCGTTCTAAGACTGCTTTGCGCTTCAGTCAATACATCTTCCTTGTTACATATGCAGACTCTTATACCTCTTAGTGACAGATATTGGGCAAGCTTAACATCATCTGCAAAGAAATAGAAATAGATAATTCATTTGGGATTCTCGTAGCTCTGTCAATTGAATTTGGCATTGTTAAAACGGGATATGTCCTATGTATTTTTAATGGCACATCTTCCCGTTTTAAATTTTGCACAAATATTTTTTTTATATATCACCTACTTAGCCGAGTGTCTGTCGTTCACGCCCTGGTGTGTTATTTTCTATATGATTGATAAAATTTATTATTGAAATTTTCACCAATTTCAGGGTGTGTCTTTATCAATTATAAATCTTCCCTTATTCGCTGATTGATTTATCTTTACTGTAAAATCTCAAATCTTAATCGTCCAAGGTACCTTGTTACAGGTACCGAGACTCTTTTTCTTGTATCTTAGTAATAAAGAGTGGCGCACAGGAAATTAAAGGAACTGTTTCATAGTTTGTCCACGAAGTATCTCCAATAACATAAGTGTTGTTTTTTTTTCACTATCTGAAGCCTTTCCCATTAAATGTTCTTGAATTTTTTTCTTTTCCAACTTTACCAGGACGACAGGTGAGACAAGAAATTGTGTGTGTGTCTTCTTACGATATATATCATCACCTTGGAACCAGAAGGTACTATGTTAACTTTTGTTACTTTTGAGAAAAATCAGTTTCAGAGTTCGAAGTTCCATTTAAAGTTTGTATAAATTAATTTCTAACCTTTCTAGCAACTTGGAGGTCCATTTTGTGCGATATTGTTTTTGGGGTTGATGCCCTTCAGTACAAGATCTCTGACTGCAGTGTTAACTCCGTTTGGCCAAAAAAGTGGACATAGTACCTTCTGGTTCCAAGCTGACGATATTTTATTTTTTAATCTACAGCCTTATATAACTGAATGATGATTTTAAAGTGGTTATGAGCAGCTACATAATTTTAATTTTCTTGGTGTGAAGGCAATTGCAACATTCCGGTGTGTTTTAGTATTCTTACAATTAAATATGTTTCCCACAAACTTATTTTTCTGATGAGAAAGATTATCGCTCTGGATAATATATTGTCCCTATAAGCTTATACATACATATGAAAGCTATTGTCGATTTTTGTCAACCCGCTGAAAGTTACAACACCATAAGCGAAAAATCCTGGGGGAAAACCTGGTAGGAAGCAGTTGAAATGTTATATTTAGTTTGAAATTTAATTTTAATAGGTGTTTACTTAATGTATACAATAAACATTGCATTTAATTTTAAGATTGTTATTTCGAGAACATGAGTACGATATGTGACGTAATATAGTAGTTACATAAATATCTAACTCTATGGCTTACGGAACTCGGAAGTTCATCGTCGCAGTAACAAACATTCCCTATTGGATTCTATCATGGGCAACATCAAGCCAGTTTTTATCTTGAAAATCTAACTCTCGAAGATCTCTTTTAATAGTCTCATGCCATCGGCGTCTCGGTCTTCCTAATGGTCTCTTTCCCTCAGGCTTACCAAGAACGATGGAATATAATAGTTTTCCCCGAGCTACGTGGCCTGCCTGTCTTAGCCTTCGAAATTTCATTATTCTTATAATGTCGGCTGAATCATACTGGCTGTGCAGCATTACGCAGTCTTCTCCACGCCGCATCCCCCGGCCAGCTCGTTCCGTATACGTTTCACAAAACCTTTTCAAATACAAGTATTTTATGTTCAACTGCCATGGTCGTATTTTCGCCTCTTTCTAATGTAGCTAGTCTCCTCTAGTGTCTACTTCATTTCTATTTTGTGTAGATATGTAAGGGGGAGGGGCACATTGGCACAGTGCCGTTAGGTGTTACTAGTGGAAAAGATAAATTATAAGATATATGGTGAGCAACATTGATGTTCGACCATCAACATACTGAAAGTACATGGTGGTGAGGCAACTACTTTTTGCTTTGTGTGGATTTCGACAATTATCGAAGATAAAAGCAAAATTTTACTTTTAGACTCGTAAGCTTCTGTAGAATATGTTTATTGAGTTACCAGTAAAATGTCTGGTGCGTATGAACACATTTCGTTGTGTACAAATTTGTCTGTATGTAGAGTAATCAACTTAGCTCATTCATCAGGAAATGGCTTTCTTTTTTAAAGTGACCGCTTGCGGCACATTATTAGTACGCACGAATTTGTCCAGTTTTGCGTTGTTTTAATCTGTCCCTATTCAGTACTATTCTTTTCTTTCCTGTATATTATTATTTAATTTGATAAATTCAAAAGGTTGTTTCAAAGGCAATTAATTTCTTCATTAAAAAATTAATTTATCTTTGATTTCATTTTACAGGTTAACTGACATCCGCGTATTTAGTGAAACTCAAAAGCATAATAGCACTTAAAACATTTGGTTTTTACTTTCAACATGCTTCAAGTTGTCCAAGAATATTGACACTACTACTTTTGAAAGCATAATAAAGCATATTTTTTTTTAAAAAAATGAGCATAAAAGCATAGTATAAAATAAAGCATAATAATTTTAAATATTTATTAAAATTTTAAATTTAATTCTTATTACCAATAATTGCAATACAACTTGCAACTGTTGAAACAAACATAATTTATTTGTTTGTAGGTAACCCATAGATAACAAAAAGAAGTAGCCTATGTAATAAACTGACGGTAGAGTTGTAATCATAGAGTTAGGAATATAAATAGAGAGAACCTTAGGCTGTTTTGTTGGAGAGGGGAATGAAGCCAAGAGACGGAAGGGACGAGGCATTTCGACCATATTAAATGTCCCCATATTTAGAGACCCTCTTTTCCGAGCATTGCCTCTCTGAGGTGAACTCATCCTCCTATCGAAGAAGGCAATCCTCACAGTACTCGGTATAGAGGGGCTCTAATGGGGTCTTACAAGATGGCTGCCGATGAACCGTAATTTGGCTTCATGTGATGTCATGTATGTTCTCTCTATTTTCTTCCTAACTCTATGGTTGTAATGGTAGTAGAGTTGTATATTATTAGTAACGTTTTTTTCTTTTCAAATTAGAAATCTTTTTTTAAAATGTTTAGAAATTGTTCAGGAAAGAATGTTCATAAATGTTTTAATTTGTGTACGCTTGTGAATGAATAATATCCACACATTAATTAAGATGGTGATATTTAATATAACCTGTACCAATCAGCCCCTGCATAGAGCACATTGGTACAGTTTTTGGTAGCTTTCTTTAAAATCGAAATTACATAAGGTAGATAAAGGGTGAGAAAATAGCTTTGTGCTACAAAATTAGGGAAAGGATCATACTTTAAATGGAATATGGAAAGATGTTGCAGCAACTTGTAACAAGCCCTAATATCTTCATTTTGTAAAAAATCGTGCCAATATGGCCCCCTCTCTCTTACTATTTCTTGGGATTGACAGAGAAGGGTATGTGGAAAACTGTCACTAAGTGAATCGCGGCCGCTTAATAAGAGTATTTTTCAAACCTAAAATCAAAGCTAATTACTTCACAAACATTTAACCTGATTTAAGTTAAATTAATTTTACTTGTTACAACGTTACCAAACACATGCAAATCTCCGTACCTATGCCTAACTGTTTATAAACAATGTTTCAGATAACTGAATTTACTTACATTGTCCCCAGCAGGTGAAAGCTGTAATCATTGACAATCTTTTGTTCTTGAGAAAATCTGCGATAAAATTCATAAGGTTTTGATTGGTAGATGAGACATTTGATAAAGTTAACAGACAAAAAACGATCAATGACATCATCGCTGATGGATGTAACATAATGACCAGAAATATTACTTGAACATGTACGCAATAGTGCCAGAAGTTATTTATGAACGGTATCGCATTTTTTTTAGAAGATTATTATTTTATTGGTTTTGTGATTAAAATCTCCAGCTAGCCATACATAAAAAGATCATAAGAGATCTTTTTTTAAAAAATCAGACACGAACTCTTATTTCGTGCGAAACACAAACATTATTCAACAAGAAAATGATTCAGTAAACTATCATAATACAGAATAACCTCTTATCAAAGCTTCCACTCTACTGTTGACATTTCTTACCTTCCTTTGTCTTCTATGGCTCATGATGTCTTTAGTACAACATTTGGAAACTCGTCCTTTATGTTGCCAGATCCAGTCTATTTAAATATTCATTTATTGCCCGTTGCCAACTTCAATGGGAAGATTGTTCAAACAGTTTAGAGATTCATTAAAGAAGATCAAGAAACGAAATTAAATTATACATTAGAGGAAATTCTTATTTGATCAGTGATTTGGATAACACTGTTTAAAATTTATAGCCCATATGGCTAATTTTGTCATTAGTTTAGGAAATTCTATATTAAACGAATGTTTTGTTACTGTTTTATTTCTTCATACGGCTTAGAAATTTTATTAGTATGTGTTTTGTCTTTTTACTTAATCTTTGATCATACTAATAATTTTCATACGAACATTTTACAATTAACATTCTTAAAATGAAAGACTTGGGAATACTAAATGATTATATAAAGCTTATTCTCGTAAAAAATTCGCATTATTATACTGTACAATTAAAAGTAAATAAATTTACCTCTAAAGGATATAGTATAGAGTAAATACGGTATTTCTTGCTCATATTCCCTGTCACTGCTACTCTTTAACTTTGTATTAGAATCTACTATTCTAAAAATAAAGGAGGACAATAAAGGACTTGTGGGTTATCTTTTCTTGATACCAAATTACGACTCCAAATTCTGGTTTCGCTCTAACATGTGCACAAGTATAGTGTGTAAATTTTCTGTCTGGTTAACTCTCCTCACTCAATAAATATATAACTTATTTTTCTATTTGATTCTTGCTTTAAAATGTCTATGTGTTCCTTAAATATAGCTTTGGTGTCGAAGTTAATACCTAAATCTTTGGTAGTTTGCACTTTGTAGCGTTACCCTTTATACTGTAGGTACTCGGAATATAATTATTTTTCCAGGAATAGCTGAAAACATTTTTCTTCGTGTTTACGTTCACTTATTTTGTTGTTATGACGCCATTTACCTCCCACATTAATATCCTCCTGTACTTTTACAATGTTGTAAATTTACCAAGTAGTTTCAAATCATCTGCATAGCGTAGGGGTGTTAGATAATTTACCATATTGCACAGATAGTTAATAAAAATATTAAATAATATAAGGTTAACTGGATATGCTTGAGGAACACTATTACATATTTGAGGTGTAGTAGGTAGGTTTATATTGATTTTAACTTGATAAGTTCTATCTTTCAAGTAAAACTTAAACCACCTTATCGAGGTCGTGGGTTCGATCCGAGCAACCGGCCATCCAGACTGAGAATTTTCCAGGGTTTTTCTTCAGTCACACCAGGCAAATACCGGGATGGCACCTTCTCGAATCCTTTCCCCTCCCTTATCCCAGCCTAGATGCCTAAAGGCCATAGATTCAATTCAATTCAAACTACCTTATACCTTATGTTTAATGGGGAAACCCATGCATCTTAGTTTGTTGAACAGAATCGAATGATTAACAGAATCAAAGGACTTTGGAAAATCAACTTATATTAAATCCCACTGTGAATTACTATTAATGCACCCTTCTGAATAGTTGCGCGACTTAAATTTGTGACTATAGAATAATAGCTTTACATTTCAAGAAGTCATGTTGTATATCATGAGATATTTATTTCAGATTAAAGTTTAAATGTTCAGCAATTATGCTTCAAATACCCTTGCACATCTGTTGAGAACCGCAATGTCCATGTAGTTCATAAAATCAGATCTATTACACCCAACTCTCGTGGTCCAGACGGTAACATCGCGGACTTCTCATCGGTAATGGGTAGACATGTGATTCGAATCTTACGACAGACCATCCTGACTGAGGTTTCGCCAGGCGAGTGCCGGGTTTGAACCTTAAGAAAGGCCCTGGCCTATACCTTCCCGATCCTCTACCTCAGCT
>JAGDQP010030156.1:0-22826 GCA_022664845.1 Lepisma saccharinum | reverse complement strand
GATTGCTTTGATATTCACATCATTATATCTTCATGTGTTTCTAAATTGTATCTTCAAAGCAAGACGATCTTCATAAATTTCTATCTCCTGTCACCTTCTGGTGCGAGGAACTACGCTCAATATAACCTTTGCGACTATTTTTAATGGAAACATGTATAGCTCGTAGAAACAAGATAATTATGCCTGTGTTTAATTAATTTCACTCCAAGCAATGTTTTAGTATTAATCTTCATGATTTTGCTTTAGCACTACGAACAATCCTTACAAACAACATATCAAAATATAAATGTTTTTTTGCGATGAGCCACATCACGCCGAGCAATCCTTTGCTGCTTTTACAGATACTAAATGCTGTTATCTAACGTTATTCGTTGTGAAATAATTATCTATCTAGATCTACAGTTTGTAGAGCTCATTTAGGAATTTGTTTAAAAATAAGGATTTATTCTTGCTAGTTCACGAGGTACTTAAGATTGTGCTTTGCAGCAACCACCTGATATTACTTAGAGAGGACGCTATGGATATAATATTTTTGACAACATAAAAGTTATTATTCTAATTTCGTCTTGTGTTCAGTCATATTTGCAATAAAATATACGTAAGAAACATGTCTGGTGAGCGCCAGAAATATATGGCTTGGGAAATCACATGACAATATGAAAGCGATGGTAACGAAGTCCAAGCAGTGATTAGTCTCCCTTATATTATGAGGTAAATGTTACACAAAATAATTATTTCATGTTACGGTACTGTGTTCTAATGTTACTGCATTTTAATGTCAGGTATTAATCCTATTTTAATTTATTTCCATTTATAATTGATGCTTCCATATGTAAAACTTTGTTGATCAAGTAAGTGAAATTGAAATTTGCTAATATTGTGTTCGTTTGATTAATTTCCAACACATCCGTAAAGTTTGAAGATTCCAAAACGTTTCCAAAATCTTAGAAGATCATAGATAAGCAAAAGTCAGAAATATAATTAACAGTAAATCTTTTACATTTACTTTTATTCAAAATTGTTTTGCAACAAGTAAAATATTAGTAAATTAGTTGTTCCCTGTTCTCTCCAAGATATCATGGCAACACATCTTCCCTAGCTTTTTAATAAATATTTTCGCCAATTTCACAAGGCTTATTGCTCTTGTACAGGAATCATTTAAAATTGCTTTTTCGTTAAGAAAGAAAATTACAACTTGCGTTCTAAAATTCAAAATAGAGCCCAAACAATACTTTGATGATGTAACATTCAGGACGTTGCTTGCTGTTCAAGGTTGGAAGATTAAAATAGTTCGGCATAATATTTCTAATTCAATTCAATTTATTATTTCCAATATTGTTATTATTTCATATTTACAGATTTTAGTCAGATTTAAGAAGAATCCTAGCTTCAGCCGTTTTAGGATTCTCCTTTTGCTTATGTCACATACAAGTGACACATTCTAGTTTTGTGCTAGATATAAAGTTTAACATGTACAATACAAAAACACTAAAATTACCTAAATAATTTTATAAAGTTTCAAAGAAAAAAGAAAAGAATCTGAAAAAAATTCCAATTGACGTACAAACACAAATCTCATAAAATACTCATATTACGTAAATACATACATAATAAAAACAATATTAATTGCATTGATAACATATTATTACAGTTAAAACGAGGAATAATTATAAAAATAAACAATCACAATGCAAAACATGATAACATATGAAACTTGTGGACATCTTAAGAATAATAGTATCATTGATGGTTAATTACAAAAAACATACCAAACAACAAAGGACCAAATAAACAAAAGAGTAACTATACAAATGAGCTAAGACAAGGAGAATAGCAAGCAAAGCAACGAGAGAAGACGGAAATTTAGTAATTCTGAATAAGATGTTATGTACAAATTGGTTATGATCATTTTTTTCTCAGAGACTATTTTACGTTTTGCAGTAGTATGGTTTTTAAAGCATGTTAAAATTGTATATAAGTTTCTATTCGAATTTATTTAGGTAGAGTGTTACAAATTAATGTAGCTCTGTAGCTGATACTGCGAAGACCATAGTTAAGGTGGTTTTATTTTTATCTGTTATTGCCCTTGTCGATATCTTATGTAGGATGTGTGAAACGTCCACTGATAGTAGATATGCATTTCCAGATACTAAATTATGCATTAGACAGGCTATTTTATATTTATATAGGTCTTGAACCGTTAACAGCTTTAGTTCCTGTGTGTGATTGATTGTCTGGATTCTTTATTAATCTAACGGCTTTCTTTTGTAAGATTTTAAGACGTTTTTATTATACTCACTGAGATTCGCATACAAGCATTCGACACAATATACGACAAGTATGGGTGTATGAATGCATAGTAATATATTCTTGTTATATTTTCTGGAAACATCTTGGAAAGTTTGCGCAGTATTCCAACGTGACATGATATCTTTCTGCATATTTCTGAACAGTGCTTGTCCCGTGAAAAGAATTCGTCAACCCACACACCGAGATATCTTATGTTGTTCACAACACTTATCTTATCGTTACCGATTCTAATGCGATATTTCACTATAATTTCCTTTTTCTGCCTATTTCTGAAAAAGATGCACTTTGTTTTGTCGGTGTTTAATGTCAATTTATTGTATCGAAACCACCTGGAGAGATTTTCTAAACCCTGGTTAGTGGCATTCTGTACGTTTTTTAATGCTGAACCCTTATTAAATATTACTGTGTCATCTGCAAATAGTAATGACTTACTCTGTTTTAGCATGATGGTAGGTCGTTTACATATAGAAGAAACAACAATGGCCCTAAAAAAGAACCTTGTGGAATTCCGCAATTCACTGATGATAAACAAGACTCTACATTATTTACATACGTATATTGATTTCGGTCTTGGAGATAGCTTGTTTGTAGTTTATGAGTTACGCCTCGTAAACCATAACCGTGTAGCTTTTGTAGAAGTATGCTACGGTTTACAGTATCAAATGCCTTCCTCAAGTCAATGAAGGCCCAAATCATATAATTACTTTCGTCAAGCGTTCCGGATATAAAATTTACCAAACTCTTTACAGCCAGATGTGTAGATTTATATTTCTGGCACCCATACTGTTCTTGGGTAATTATATTGTTTTTCAAGAAAAGACATTAGTCTAGTTAGGAGTACTTTTTCAAAAATTTTACTCAGCACAGGAAGGATTGATATTGGCTGGTAGTTTGCTTTGTCGGTTCTGTTTCCACTTTTATATATGGGAATTATTTTAGCAATTTTTAGGGTATCTGGGAAAATGCCTGTAGTGAATGACAGATTATTTATATGTTTCAAAAATGGTAATAAACCCGACATTTAATATTTATTTGTGTTTATACCGTCATGCCCCATACTTGATTTATTTTTCAGGCGGTTAATAGTGTTTCGGTTTCGGAGACAGGAGTAAGAAATATTGTTGATTGTGTTGGCTTTATACCTTTAGTTTGAGTATTGTCCATGCGACTTTTAATATCAGCAGAAAGTTTCGTACCAATGTCCGTAAAATATGTATTAAATTCATAAGCTATTAACTTTTTATCTTGAATAATTTCTTAGATTTATCAGTAATGTTTGTTACGGTTTATTCATTGTTATTGTTTTTATTAAAGGCAGAATTATTAGTTTCCATTTCAGGTTAGTATCCGACCCTGCTCGAAGCACATGTTCCATATAATTGTTGTGTTTTGCATTTTCGATAAGTTTTTTAAGAATATTGCGATAAGTTTTTTAAGTTTTAAATTAAAAGGATTTTTACAACTTTTCTTCCAGAGTGTATCTTTTTCTTAATTGATTTTAAAATAGAGGCGGTAATCCATGGTTGTTTCTTTATTTCGTATTTACATTGCAATCTCTTTGTCGTTGTAGCTTCATGAACTAACTTCCTGATGGTAGTCTGAAGAATTTGGATTGCCTGTATAGGACATGTGATGCTAAATATCCCAGTTTCGGCCAAATTTGTGTCATTAATTTTTTTTTGCAATTTTGGAATAGTCGTAAACACGCGTATTGATATCAGATTTTTCTGTAGTTTCAATTTTAAAATTCAGAAACATATGTATTGGATAATCGTCGCTGATTTTTGTGGTTATTTCCCTAGAATTTATATCTATGTCTAGAATATTTGTGCCGATGTGATCGATTACGCTACGAGTATTGATATCTACTCTTGTGGGTACCGTAATGCACATTTTGGTATGGTTGCTATTTACCATATGTATGTGGTCAGCGCTTTTATCATTAATTAGATGGAAATTAATATCACCTGTAAGAATACAATGCTTACCTTTGTTGTTGATCATGTATAGAATGTTATCAAGGCAGTTGTTAAAATGGTCATATTTTTTGTTTGGTGATCTATATATAACCCCAATTATAATGTTCTTCGATCTTTGATTGTGTATTTCAATCCAAAGCATTTCACAAAATTCTATGTTATTTATTTCATTAAGGTCTTCGCGTATACTGTAACGTAATGCGCTATTAATGTAGAGTCCAACTCCACCATGCCCTTTAGTAACAATAGCATTTTTATACTTTCTTATTTTACACTCAAAGGAATATTTTTTAAGATGAAATACTTCGCCTGCTCGGAGTGTACAAGATGTGTTTCGCTAACAGCAATTACCGGAAATTCTGTTCGTAAGTTTGACAAAAATGTGACCAAATCGTCATGTTTGGTGCTTAAGTTTTGCGTGTTTAGGTAAAATAATGACAAGTTAGTTTTGAAAACGGGGGTGAAATTTTCGCTAAAAATACTCTTACAATATAAATGAGGGTGGGTATAATTAAGAAGAAAATCTTGAATATCTGGTATCATAACAACGATATAAGTATTTACACTGGTACATATTTACACAACTTTAAAAGAAAGTGAGATACAACAGGAGCATACCCAAGTTAACAGATTTTCTGTACGTCAGCCGGGCTGCCGATGAAGATAGCCCTATCATCCGCCGTCTTGCTTGCGTAAATTGTCCCGTTTGCATCCGTCCATACGTATACCCATCTAGCTTCCTTCTTTTTAGCTACCGCCAAGCCAAGCAGACGCTTTCGTGCGGCCGTTAGGTGTTCGTTGACATAGATGGGGGCGGAGTGGGTGAAACCAATACTGCGAGTAGTCAGCTTTTGGTTACTTCTGTTCTTCTCCTTCACTGCTCTCATGAATGCATCGCGCTTTATTCTATTTATGAACCGCACTATAATGTTCTTTTCCTTTGGCTTAGAAGGAACTGGAACCCAGTGCATAGCGTGCGTTTCCTCTGAAATGTCAAGTTCGACTCCAACAGCTAAAAGCGCCTTTTCCAAAGGGAACATTCTTAATTTCGATGTTCTCCCGGCGACTATATTTCCGCTTTATCTAACTCAAGTTCTATACTTTCAACTTGAGACTTCAGTTGCTTATTCTCCTCCATAACCTTTACATTTAATTTTTCTATTGCTTTAAGTTTATCATATATTTTATCGTACTTACCGCTCATGAAGACGACACTTCTCTGTAGAGATCACATGGCTGATAATAGTTCCGCTATAGGTGATTTCTCGTTCAATTCGTCCAGCGCGTCACTATCAATCACATACACTTCACCTTCTCTGTCGTCACACACTACGTCACTGTCAGTGCCATCTTCGTTGTTACTGAGAGCGGGCTGCTTCTCATGGTTCCCTTCCTTCCGGTCGTTGACCTTAGCCAATGAACTCTGTAATCTTCCTTTGCCAGTATTATGTACGCTTTTTTTGATTCGCACATATCACATGTCCACTTGTTTTTTGTTGTAATAGTCATATTTTTGAAACTTGCGGAAGAGACTCCCACACACTCTATATGAAAAGACTTATAACAATTAGAATTGCACCGCAAAATACACTCTCTTTTACGGAGTAGTCTTTGACACGAACTACACTGTGCAGCCATCTTGTTTCAAGTAATAAAATAGTTCTGGCAGAATCAAATAATTTTTATTGCTTGAGAAGGTTGCTTAAAAATTGCAACATAAGCTGATTCGACAATGAAAGCGAGAGTTGAGATTGCCAAACCAATCAGAAACAAAATAAATATACCTTGCATATCGTTCATTCTTAGTGGATGAAGTGGTTCTTCGTGAGTAATTTTAGATTTAGAACATTCTCTCAAATCATATGATATTTGATTTCCCCAAACTGTAATTATTCCTGACTCTCTTAGGTGTCTTAGAAAATTTATTAAATGTGTCTAGAAGAGGAGAATTGGTAGCAAATAAGAAGGCGTGATCCAGTGTCCAAAACCTTTCTTTCATTACATGAAATTTCAAATCAAATAAAGGAAGGTATTCAGAATCCCATATTACCTTATAGTCGAAAGGATATATTGTTCCAATGAGAGCTAGTTTACCTTCTTTCAGAAGCAACATAATTTTCTCAATATCTTCAAAAGGCATGTAAATATTACTTATTTGTCGTAAGAGTGGATCGACTGATATAGATAGGTCACTTTTCCAATCTTCTCCTGTTGTAGACCATTGCATTTAGGCATCAACAAACTGTTGCAAAGTGTCAATGGTTTTCTCATATTGAGGGAAGGTTAGAAACGAAACGAGGTTGCAATTGTAGGCAGTTATTAATATAGTAGCTACCATGAGCAGCCATATCACCGATTGTCTTATTAGAGAAAATTTTGCCTCTATTACTCCGAAACCCGTAATAATGCTGATGGAATAGAGAAGGGAGAAAACATAATCTAAGAATGGATTCCATGTGTATCCAGAGAGAACAACGACAGAGAAAAGAGAAAATAAATACAGAAGAAGAGAACTGAAGAGAACAAATCCAATAACAGACATCCACACTTCAAATCTAAGAGGAGAGAAAACGGACCATATATAGTAGATACGCTTAGGAGACGCTGTTACAAATTTTAGTGGAGTCTTTAGGAAAGGCTCTGACGTGTAAAAATACAAGTTACTACCCATATTAACATTTGGAATTGCCATGTGGTACTCATCTTTATATATTTGAAAGTAAAAGTTTCGCCAAGTGTTGTCACCAGTTAGGAGCTCAATCAACCATGTAAAGTTGTAAGTTTTGGCATATTCAGTGATAATTTTGTAATCTATTCCATCGTACGAAGAGTTTCTTGCAAATGCATGGAATTCTAATGGCATAATATACGATAACAATGTTATGCCGTTTAAGTTTAACAACCTATTTTCTTTAAATTTAGCCATGTCTCCGTGAAAGACGTTATTTTTCCATGTTGCTACTTCCTCAAAACCAGTAGTAGCTAAATTATAACCTATAGCATGCATCAACAATTGATACTCATCATAAGTGTCAAAGGAAACGTCTACGTTTCTTGGAGTTAAGAAGTAGGTGTATGGGTAGAATTTATTCAGCCTAAAATTCAACCAATCATTTAGAAGAGTATTTGTTGCAGGTTGTTGAAGAATAATAAATCTTCGGGTCTTTCTTATAACAATTCTTTTCTCCAAATTGTGAATACCTGTAAAGATGTTGCTGATATTCCTTGGTGAGAGCAACCATGTTTTACAGCCACTAATAATCGCATAATAAAGAAAATGATTTAGATCTTCTGTTCTGTCCAATGGGTATATTAGCAATGGATGCTCTCTGTGGGTCAGTTCATTAATAATATTTTTGGATAGTTCTAACTCTTCGAAAATCACTGTACATGTCGCTTCATCCATCTCTAAAGCAAAAATATCTCTTACAGCTTTCACAATGTTGTTATTTGTTTGGTCTTCGTTCAAACGTAAAAATGATATTGTCCGCTGAAAATTATTTGTGACCTGAAGAAAGGTAAATAGAATCTTCAGCATCATTTTGAAATTCTAAGAAAAGAGAAAAAAACGATATTAATTTTATAAAATAAGAAGAAGAAACGATATCATATATAATACTCAGAGTAATCTTCAAATTGTATAAATTTGCCAATAACATAATCGAAATTGGACTTACTTATAAGTTGCATTTTGTGAACGTTTAGTCAATGTATAAATGTCAGTTTTATCAATTTCACTGTCTTTTCTCCTTTTAGGCTTGAGCGGGAAGACTGTTAAGTCTTTTGCGACCGCTCGATCTGTCTCTCCGCTCGTCTGTTTGTCGACAAGATTCAACTCAGGAACAGCTAGGGCTAGGAATGATTGAGGTATCGTTAAGGGGTCTCGGCAGACCGAGCTAAAACCTGTATCATTCATCCAGATAATGGTGGCGGATCCACTGAAAGTGTGGACCAAATATAGTGCGAAAATTTGCGTCTTTGGAACTACTTGCCTACTAAGGTAGTTGAGGTGTTGTTGGAAAAGTCTTGACAATACTAGTCGATTTCCGTATTATTCATCCATATAGCATAGGTGGATTACAATTTTCGGAAATAACTGTCAAGTTTCGAACTACTAGATGCTTGGAAAATGAGAGATGTATGATCAGGGTGAATCCCGGGTTTCGGGGTGTGGATTTTCCACTTTGAAACTACTAGGGCTATGAAATTGGTTGAAGTTTCGTTGAAAGGTCTCGGCAAGAGGAGTTCAAACCTATATCTTCATACTATGGAAGTTAAATTACATCTAAATTTGGTATAGTGGCCATCGACTTTTATTGAATCAAAAACCCAATAACAAACAAACCTATTCCCGCGAGAACACATGGTAAATGCATTCATAATACTCGTTCTGAAGAAGGTAAGGATCATTGAGTCCTTTCTTCATATTACATCAGAATAATTTCTACGATGCAAGAACGTAAATACCAATCATAATTCGGTTTTCAATACGCTTGATAGACGTTAGTAATCCACAGCCAATAAAACGTCAGTGTATAAATTGAGTAGGAGAATCCTAAAGATACAGCCAATAAAACGTCAGTGTACATTTAACATAAAAATATCGACCAACCAAACATTAGTGTAAATGTGTATTAGGTTAAATTACTTTGTTTATAGCAACGGAACCTAAAATAAATTAATAAAGTTGCTGAAAACAAAATCATGGTTGCACAATTCAAACATTGAATTAGTTTTAACAAAATGACAAAAACTTACTTATTGTACCTGACATTTGTCCCCTCTGTTTCAAAAATGAAACTGCCTCGGAGGTCTGAAAACGAAATTTAGTGTTTGGAGGGAGACCTAAACTCCATCCGGTATGGGTGGTGTATCCAAAATCCACCAACAATAGATGACATTCTATGCTATAAAATTAGCAATAAAAATAAACACATTTTTATCATTACACAAAATGTTAGTTAGTGTTATTTAAAACAGACCTAACCAGATTAACATTAAATTAGTTTTAGTTTGATTAAAGTGAATTCTGCAGTTAACATTATTTGAATTAAACGCTTGATCAGTTGTTTTTGAAACAGAAAAACGCAATACACAATAGGTTAGCTTGAGTTCTGTTAGTATATACAAGCTCATGATCTAAGCATTATGATAGATACATTTTGAACCATCAATAGCTTGTTGATCAGCTCTGTGTTCTACAAATAATAAAATGTTGCTACAATTGAATGCACTACACTTCACAAGTTTTGTTCGATAAATTGTTGTTTTGGTTTCGACCTCATCCTAGTCCATACATAAATATTTGTTTTGAAACCGATTCGTTTACTTGAAGCTGTTACTTCGACGATCTGTGACTGGATCAAGATTAGATAAGAGTTAGATAATGTTGTTAGATCAGATCTGACCAGCACAAATGTTAATGTATTGTTAACACAAACGATACGATAAAGTTAAGACCTACCAACACTGTGATAAAGACTAGCTAATTTCGATGATATTTGATGAGTACTTACTGGAAGCGAGAGTAAACATCATGCAAATAGATTAGAAAAATGTTCCAACAACTACACAAAAATTGTTAAGATATCTCAATCGCCACTGTTCCGACGATTGAACCACACATAATCATTACATTTAGGTTAGTCATTCACAAAAAACGGAACTTAAAATAAATTAATAATAATGCTTAAAACAAAATCATAGTTGCACAATTCGAAAATCAAATTAGTTTTAACAAAATAACAGAAACTCAGTTATTCTACCTGACACTTTACGTTTTCAGAAACACTTTGTTTTAATTCGATTGGCGGTAATGTGGAAAGCTGCACTGTTATCAGTGTGTCACACGAAATTAATTGAGATTTTTGGGTCGATGTATAAACGTGAGAAGTTTTTAGGGGCCTTTATTATGCAACTACAAGGGGAGACGTAAATAAATTCGTTTGGCGACGACGTTAAGTAAAATTTCAGGAAACATGTGATGTTTTCTGTTTTTTTACACTTAATTTGAAGTATATATAACACAATAAGTAGGTTTTCATTTCGAATGGTGTGATAATGAAGTGAAAACAATATTTTAGGTAAATACACCATGTTCTGGCGAAATTATCATGGCGATTTCAGTTCCAAGGTCTTTTTCTTTCCAGCAAAGATAGTTAACAGATTCCATCAAGATGCAGATCTTCCCTTCTTTTGGTTTATACTAACCGAACGAACGCTGAAATCACCGCGAGGAAGTGGCTGCAGAAAGAGCTACTGGCCTTGGCTTCTTATTAATGAGATCCTATGAACTATTTTCATTGGAGATTGCTTAAAATATGTCGAGTATTTATATTGTTGCTCAGCGGTAAGATCTTCTGTCTCTTCAAGACCGTTGATCCAGTCAACGTCAATAGTATTAAAAGAGACTACATGCGTTTTCTCACGGTCATGAAGTTTCAGTTCCTTAGAGTTCTTGGTCCCCAAGGGTCACAATCAGGACCAGAAATTAGTAGCAGTCAACTGGCCGAAGACCAGTAAAAAATTTCCAAGGGCAATAACTAAAAATGTCAGTGATCCTGTGGTCAAATGCTTTCTAAATTTCCAGTATACTGATAAACGTACTTTTAAGCTGTAGGTAACGTTTCGTCGAAATGCTTTCTTTATGTTTTCAAAACACAATTATGGAATCGCAGAATATTAGGAATTAACATAGGAAATATAACACGTATTCCAGCGCCGTTTTGTCACTGAAACCACATTGCTTAATCATGACATTGCCCCGACAGTATTATTCTTTATAGACAGAGGAGAAAGAGTGAGACGCCCCAATATTTCTTCCCACGTTACCAGACTCCGAGCAGATTCTACCAAAGAAATTTAGTGTAATCAAAACAAAGTATGTGTGATAATTCAGACATCAGCATTCTATTTCTAAAACATGATCTTGCTTCCTTTGACAGAATTTTTACAGAGTTACAATTACGTTTCCGTATTTGATGACCTATATAAGCATGTAACCTAAATGAATATAATAGATTAAAATTATGCTGATTATAATAATTTACTGATCTGAAAAATGACCGGTAACATTTTCGTAGGATCAGCGAAGAAAAAAAATCACTGTCTATATTGCGCCCTGCTACCAAAATATAATTTCGAGTCCTGGTCAATCTAGCTGAATCACTAGATGTCGAAGAGGGAGATTGTTCCTGTGGAATAATCATACTAAACGTTGTATATCCTTTGCAAGTATTTTCTCTACATAAGCCATAACTAAATTACTTCTACCCATATTCACAACAGTCCTGTCACGTTCCAAAACTGTTTTACTTCAGAGAGGTGCCTATTTTCTTATCCTCAAGAAAATCAATAGCGACGGTGGCGCTTGTGTTCTCATGCCCTGATTTAGGCGTAACGTGTCCCAAACACGTAACACAGGGTTCTTCCACCAATGTAATATACTTCTTCTACCATTTACTTCTCGATGATGGTATTTATTCTAAATTTTAAACTGCTCTAAATTGCGATTTACCCGTTCTTCAAACTAAACATTTCTTACAGTGATTTCTTCTATGATGGTTTGATTTTTCTGTAATCCTGTGGTCAGTTTTTCCTTTTCTCGCCTTATCCTTGATTTATCTATGACAGTGGTTGTGTTTTCCCCGATATTTCGCCAGCATCTTGCAGCGCTATAAGAGCTGCCGATCTGTCGGTCATGCCAATACGAAACACTGAACATGAATGTCTTGGAAGCGGCATATGGGATTATGTGCGATCTTCTTCCCTAACTTCTTGATCGCGGGTCAAATTCCGAGTTTGCGGTGTTGTCAGTCTCTTCTACGTTCCTTAATGAAGAATCTTCACTTATTTGTGTATCTCCTATGTAAAATGACTCGTTCGGCCTCTTTACATTATTATGTCAGCAGCGTTCTTTTATGTTGGGTTGGATTTCCCACCATGGCCCAATCACAAAAACACCAGATAGGCCAATTGTTGGCCACGTGTGGAAAGGCCAACATGACGAATAATGTGTGCATGGTTGTTAACAATTTGTTGATAAATACATTGTAAGATCATAGAATAAATAATAAATTAAAACATACATTTGCCTTACGGCTGCTTTATAACCAAAAACCAACCCACAGATGGTGTAGTTTCGCTTCCATTGGAATCACAAAAGTATAAAAAATGCATTTGGATACTGATAATCTAATTTCATTTCTAAATGTTGCACCAGAAGTGGCTATCATTCGCTGGAGCTACTTGACCCACAATTTTTGAGAGGCAGTGACGGGTCCAGGAATTCATAGTTTACCTTCGTTTTTTCTATTAATCTGTTCCCTCCCAAGAACTGGGAGGCAAAGAACCGACCCTCTAAGCCGAACCGTGGGTTCGTCACAGGCTATCAAAAATTATGGCTAGAAAATTGGCATTCAAGGTACAGACAGGTTTTCCAGTATAACAGTATACACCGACAGTACAATTCGGTTTTTGTTTTGGCAGATGCAGCTGTCTGCATATAAATGAACTGTAGTTTCTCCTTCTGAATCAAGAATATATAAGTTAAATTACAGTTTGCCAATATCCTCTTGCAGAAAAAGGAATCATGATCTGAAATAGGTATATAGATTGCCTGTTGTAGGTCGAACACAGCAGTAACACAAGAAGCTGATTTTTTGCTTTCCTCCTTGAGTTCTCGTATCTCGTTTTTCTCAGCTGTGTCTCTCATAATCTTCCTTTATTTTCTGCTTCTTGTTTTCATTTGTTGTCTGGTAAGTTATACACATACCACACTGATACTTCTTCTTTTGGCGATAAAATGCAAGATCCTGTATTTATTTTTAAATTTTGTAGGTCCGAAGCCAAGCTGTTTTTGCACCTTCTTCTTTACAGTACATGTGATACATCATCCTTACACCGAGATGCGGGTGAAGATACTCCTTTGTCGAATTGCTTCTACAATAATGAGATTCGAATCGTGGAAAACGTTCTTTGTGATCCACTATAGCTTTCCTCTTCAGTTCATTTCTGTCTTTGAGTTGTTTGTATCTTCCCCCTCTCCTTCCGTTTTCAACTATACCTGTACTAGAAATCTTTTGTAACATCGTACCTACAATGCCATCGCTAACTCCAAGAGTGTTCAAGAGCATTTTTAACTCACTTTCATTTTGGTTCCATCTACAGAAAGGTAATAATTATGTCTTTTCACGTCTTGATGTTGTCTTAGTGGTTGTCTGTTTTGTAATTTGCACCTCTAAATGACGAACTATGTATTCTCATTGAGACCGCAAATTTCTCATATAGAAGAAGTTATTTAAAATCTTCTTTCTTGCATTCTTTTTAATCTTGTAGCACTGTCTCTGCTTCTGTATACGTCCAGCGCATGATGATTTGAACACCTTTCTTTTTGGAACACGCTTCACTGTCATACAACCCACATATTCCTCGAATTCATCGCGAAGTCGCTAGCTTAATTCTTTCTTGTTGTCTTTTAAGATATACATTTACACCTTCTTTTGGAGAACCTTCGATAACAAACTGTTCTGGAGATGCATTATCTGGTTCTGTATATACGTATCTCATTAATGCTGCGACTTCTTGTTAGTCCTACCTCTTTTTGTTTAATAGACTGGTTCTTGACAAATTACTTCTTTTTCTTATGGTTGTTACGATCTTTGACGTTTATAAAATGCTGCCAACACAAAAGAATTTGGCTGAAAGAACAGGATGAGAATATTTCTTCCTTACACGCAGGAACTTCACACTGCTTCTTCTGTTGCGGGACATAATTGACCAGGATCATCAGGATCGCTTTCCGGAGAGAGATTCATTGCTGCTCAAAATACTTGTTTCTGTTACTTGCGACACAGTACCCGGTAAAAAGTCTTGATTTATTCCCTCCATTGTTTCTATTGTATCAAAGTTAAAGGCACATCTTCATCTGACGACTAATTTACACTATCTTCAACTAGAGTGAATATAGTTCTTTGTACGAGTAGCATTTATTTTCTGCTGGGTAGTAGGATTTCACCACTTTTCTGTGTGAAATTCGCTTGTCCATTCAACAACATATAATTCGTTTGAAGACGCAATGTTTTCTGTCCCATACTCCCACCTCACTAACACATCCGCCTTGAGCTGCAGCCAGCTCAAAAATAATGTCTTCCAATCTATATCAGATGTTAGTTTTTCCTATCTGAGTTTCTTTCTTAAGCACACTAATTGTTACATAGGCAGTAACGCGTCAGTATTGCGTATAAATATTTTCTTTGATAAACGCCGTATGAAAGAAAAGAAAACCTTTCTCAAAAAAGGACTGTTAAATTTCTTTTTTCTGCTTTAGTTGTAAAAGCTTTCATGTTGCCAACGCTTTCTTGCGTGTATTAAATAACTTTTGAGGTACACAGTATGTAGTGGAGCTTATTTTCATTTTTTAATTATCACATATCATGTAACTTGATTTACGTCATTATGTCAGACCAAAATATTTCAAATTTTGAGATATGTCGAAATTTTATAAGGAATAACTTCGTTATTATTTGGAACTGGGTTGTGCCGTTTTGTCACATGATGACGGTTAAATAGGGACTGCATAAAAATAGGAGTAAGCCAATTTCGTTAAAAAAAATGAGATACGTCATTACGTCAGCCGAGCGTTAAATGTAGTTTTAATTTCCTTTCTAGACAAAAACTTCTTTTCCTTGAATGTATTTATTCTTAATAATGAAAATACATTCAATAGAGTTTTAAACATATTCTTAACTTGCATGTCATTATTAAAAATTTAGTAATGGCTTTTGGATGACCTATAAATTCAATTGTTTTGGTTAGCCTTACATATAATGTATTTATCTTTATGTGGGTGGCTCAAAATATGTTTCTGTTTGTTTCAGATCTGAAAACTAGTTCACTTGTGCGAGAATTAGTCTGCTACTTTTGAACAACGTAACCGCTAACACGCTACTTTGAAATAACATTCGCCAATTTTATCAATCTCCAACACACTGGAGCAAAAGTTGAAATACAATTGTTTCCTCAATTTTTCTATAACTTCTCTAGCTTTATCATAAGACACCAATTGCTTTGACACTGCTAAAGTTACTAACACTCATCAGTTATTTCTTAATACACACACACTTTATTCAGTTTACCGAAAATTAATAAAGAGTCAAATTTCTCACTCACCAAAAACCGTAAGAATTCTCGCAAAATCTCGTTTGCGGCTCGATAAACAAAAAACGATCAATGAAGAATTCAAACATAATTCTGAATCAAAACGCCTCCTTATCTTACAAAGCTCAAAGAATCTCAGCCCCCGTATCGGAACCCCTCCCATGAATCAATTTTTAAAATTTAAGACAATTTGTCTCAATATCTACTAGAAAACTATAACCAGAATTTAAATACGCAAGAGCATAAAGTAACGTAGTCACTTCTGTGACGTTCCTTTCTCTTGGATTTATATAAATTATTTCATTCAATAAATAAGAATTTTCAGATGTAAACAAAAAGGAACCAAATTTTACTTTTAAACAAAAGACGACCACGCAGAACTTAAAAGATCTTCGGAATTGCTGATGTCCAAATAGTAGAATTTCTAAAATCCTCCTTAGAACAGCGTTGAGAGATAAATATCTGCTAGATCAGAAAAGAACACGTCACAAAATGACAGGGAATAATAAACATTCAAAGTTTAATCAGAAATCAGAGATGAAAAGAACAATTATTTTAATACAAACTGAAAGTTGACTCTACCGCACGGGAACACCTGGAATGAAAAGGAAATATTTATCGCAAAAATATGAAAGTAAGCAAAACAAAACAAAAAAAGTCTTCGAAGAAGAACGGTAAACAAACTTCAAATACCAGTTTCAGTTTCAATGAACCAAGGAAAAAATCTATATTCAGGGTATTCCACTCAAATTCCGCTCACACATCAGCCCTCCAAAAAGACTAGCCCTGAAATTAATCGCATGCGCTTAGTTACCTAATATAACAGCCATAGCCTGTCGGTTTAATTATTTATTCAACGAAAATATTTAACGCTTTTAATTATTTTGAACTCAAGACTCAGTTAACTTTAGGTAAATTTCACAGCTTCGTTCCGTCACCGAGAATTACAACCGGACCTCCTAGTCTTCCGTATTAGAACCTGCCAAAATACAATGAATTATAGAAGTTTTTGCAAAGTTTTAATTCCCTAAGATCATTTATCAACCTGAAAATTTTAATAGTTCGCCTCCCCATTACATATAATTTACGGACATAACAAACTGAGTTAAAAAGAATTCCAAAGTTTAAACTGCAAATTTCAGTTCTCTACAAGGCCCAAATGATCAATATTACACCCGTACGTTAGTCAAATAATATTTAGTTACTTTAACCTAATTGAAACCCACCAACAAAATTTAGTCACATAGTAATAATAAAACATCGCGTTTAACTTCCTAATAACAGTAACGTCGGTTATGAAAGAACGTTCTCCACTTTACATACCACTATTTAGTGACAAAGGACGAAGCCCGAAAAAGTTAAAATATGAAGTTGAAATTCAGCTTGTTAAATCAATCAAATTTTACGACATGAATGCTTGTTATTTACGCCAAACTATTTCACTGAATTTAGCAGTAGCCTCACTACTTAATTTTTAAATAGAACTTCTTCTAACACCTTACCTCATTATACTTTCCACTCGCGATGTTTTAACACGTTACCCAAATTATGTTAAGCAATTAATTATCATTATTTTAAATCACAGCACACAATTTCTAGAAGAAAATTATTATTATTCATACCATTTATTTTACCAATTTCAAACTACAAGGAGTACTTTGCCTGATCTTTCATGAACTAAATTAAACATATATTGATATTTCTTTCATGGGTCTAGAGACTTGCAGACAGTGACAGGCCGCATGTGACGCTTGTGGCCATGCATACCATCAAGTGACTTTGGTTATTCACTGACTTTCTCCGACCTTGCCCCAACAGGTATGGATTATCTCTTCCAATTCTCTTCGTAGGAAATCTTTCCTTTATGATACATATCTGAGTCAGACACTCACGGCCTTATTTGGATCGCTAAGATCCCAACCACAGTCTACTACTGGGAGGTTAGGCATCTGCAGGAAGGGTTTCAAAAGTGCAGGATAGAGATGAGTTTATTTTAAGGATTAACAGTTTAACATCTTGTGTATAAATTCGTGTCTCTGACAGTCAAAAGAAACTTATTCATTTAGCTTGTAATTCAATTTACAGAAATATTCGTATTATGTGTTAATTGTTGGTATACCCTCTCGATACTGTTTTGCACACCTTTTTTTTACCAAAAAGTGTTTTCCCGAGTTTGGAGTATGTTATGACTGAATCTATAGAAATTACTTGAATCTAGTGTGCACTTTTGCGACTGAATTTTCTGTGTCCAAACTATGGGTGCGCAATTGATCTATTTTGCACTAGATTCTTATGCAAACTCGAAAATTCTGCATATCATTCTGCTTAGGTTCTGCGTGTGCCTTCTGTTCTCGTTACCGTGTTGCTCGAAGTTCCTCGCTCCGAGTGCTTTTGTATTTAATTTTGGTTTCCTTTATAATTTGTCTTTCTCTACTGTCCATACTGTATTGTTGCAGCAATTGTTTTAATAAATCACTACAAAGTCACTTTGTCTTCATTATATTACGGTATCCGGAAAAACACCATAAAAATGTCTCACTAAATCATTCTATATGCGGTAACATTACGAAATTTTGAACCTGGTTTGCAGCTTATCATTACACTTGGCAGTAAATATGTTTATATATCAAGGACTAAACATTGATACCTCTTACCTACAATTTTTGTCCCCTAAATGTGAGGTTGTCTCTTTATTGAGAGGAGATAAATGGTAAACTTTCCAGCTGAGTCTTCGTGAAAAATACACGTCCAATTTTAATATACGTTTATTTGTTACGATGTTTCAACTGGAAAGTCCGCTTTTTTTTCCTTAAAATAACAACAACAACTTTAGGTGATAAAAATAGATACGATGTATCAATGGTTAACCATCGATATCAAGCTTCTTCATATCAAAATGCTAATTAGATTCGATGGCACATCGCATTCGAGTAAATACGACATGTTATTAAGCCTTAAGTGAGTTGTGATTTTGCAAAGTTAGAGAATGTGAATGTCAAACTTTGAGGTCGTAAAACATGGCATCTAAAACTTTAACCGTGAGTTAATAAATAATGACGTCCAAGAAAATCACGCCAAAGATAATAATGTTTTAACACGCACATAATAACGTACCATATATAGACGGCAAGTATATATACCTACCTCCGAAAACTATACTCGAATGTTTAGGGATATATTTCTTACAGTTTTGGGGTTTGTTAGCAACAATATGATCCTATAATAAAACAATATCTTTCTACTTTCGGACCACAGAATTGTTCCTTACTATAAACTCATTTCAAACGAAAAGGATTTCCGTGCTGCTACAAATGTCGTGTTTAACCAACTTCGATTAGTTTACCTTATTAAGATCAAATGAATTGTATAGGCAGTAACATCAATGTTTACCTGGAATATATACATGGGAATTATATTAAGAGCTTTAATTAGCGTATAACATAAAGGCTTTGGTGGGAGTGGCAGTTCATTTCTGTTGTTCTGCTATAAAATATCCGTCACAAATGAGATCTAATTATAAGAAACGAAACACATACATACATACATGTATTAGTAGAATCGAACTATCATAATAATAAACCAGAAGATATATGAATGTCAGAATAAGAAGCTTATTGTATTATTTCTTTAGAATGAAAGATAGAGAACAGAATCTAAAAGGACTGCAATTGTAAACATATCATTAACTTAATTAGTCGTGTCCTTTGAAAGAAAAAGGTAATGATTTCTTTTGAGGCATAATAATCCAAACGCTGGCCTAAAATTAATTGATTGAATTTTTATTAAGGTTCAAAATGAGCTGATGAGTTACTAAGGAGATAACCTACAGTTTTGTACAGTGGACTTCGAACCACTACATTCAACAAAACCTTACAGGAATCGAACCTTTTATCACAAGCATAAGAAGCGAGCGCTCTAATTTCTCGGCCACCCCGAAATTCTCAGGCCTAGAAGTCAATGAACTATTTATTTATAAGATCTACTCAAACAAAAAGTTGGATTTAACTTATTTCAATATTTTGTTTTTCACAATGATTTATTTTGTTAGCAGCAAACATTCTAATTGGCTCGTACGTTTCTTTAGTATATACCGCGTGAGTATGTTTGATATAATATGGGTGAATATATCAGCATATGGTACAAGTTATATTAATTAGAATTACATTGTTCACCTCACTGTATGAAATCTAAAATTTTGTGCAACGCTCTTGAAATCAATGAAGTCCTCAGTTTGTTGGTAATGTACAGTGTATGGTTTCTGACTTCGAGCTGACCTGATAACTGGCACCAACTGAGAAGGAACAAAAACATCTCTAGTTTTCTTCAAAGCTCTTGATATAGCGCTATAAGCTGAGTCCCGTTCGTTTTTGCCATTACGCGATTCGAAAAATCGTAGCACAATCTCCGACAAAATTTGACTTGTAAGTATTGTGTAAATTATTCCAACTACCACAATTCGGTTTTTGTTTTGGCAGATGAAGCTGTCTGCACATAAATGAACTGTAGTTGCTCCGTGTGAATCAAGAATTGTCATATGTATATACAAGGTGGTAGGAAACTCCACCGAAAAACTTCGGAAGGTGATTCCCGACAGTGAAACAAGAAAAAAGTCATCTTGAACTTGAGTCCAGGACAGATAGTATCGAAGCTACAAGGTGCCGAAAGCGTGGGGAAATGAACTTCAGAGTCCAATAGTTCAACAGCTATGCAACGTAGAGAGTGCGGTTAAAAAGATAACTTCAGAAGTCATAACTACTCTATTCAAAAATGTATGTTTGCAAACTCTGCAAGGCGTGCGCAAGGGATTCCCCAAAGGATCGTAGGGAGTCCCGATTAATCTGTCAAGTAAAGAGACGTCACACGAGGCGTGAATGGATAGGTTTACCACCTGGTAACCATAAGTCGTTGTACCATGGCGAGATCTCAAACAGATACGAAATGGTGGAGACTGTCATGCCGCTATGTGCGGTTGCATAACCACCAGGTACTGATGAAGACCAACAAGGAAGTTGTGGAGATGAAGTGTAGTTAATACAATTCGGGAAGTGATGCCACAACTGAAAACAAGGAAACAAATCCATATGAACATAGGTCGAAAACGGCGGCGCGTGCCAGCAAGAACCGTGCGAAAGAGCGCCGCACACCGTCGGCGAAATAGAATATCTCCCGAACGAATAGATATTGACGTCGGTCCAAAAAAGAGAAAGAAAATCATACCCAATGGAAACGATGGTGCAAACCGAATGGAGCAGAGGGAACTGCGCAAAGGGACTCCACACAGAAAGAAGGGGATTCACCAAAGCAGACATGGTAGGGGCATTGAAAAGTGCAACAGACAGATGTACTATGACGTGTTACGTATGGCTTACTTACGAACAATAAGGTGAGAACTGGTACATGGGGATTCCCCACTGCAGTGTCGGGGAGCAATGCAAAGGAACACCGCCGAACATGATGTGTTGGTGCGACGGTACCGCTATGTAGGCGCTATGCTAGTTACCGGGGCGATGCTCAACGTGGGCGAATTCGCCATTCTGAGAGCGTTTGCATGTCCGAAGGGGATGCTGGAACAAAACGAGGCGGGTGGGGGTTACAGATTATTAAGGTGCGTGCGAGATTGTATGACCTGTTCGGGTGGTAGGGGGAGCCACACAAACGTTCTTTCAGTGTATGATGGTTAACAAGAGCTAGCTTGGGGCGTCATCCCTCGATCCAGTTCGTGGCTCGGTCTACGGCCGTGATTGCATGCGGCACACACTAAGCAAGGCGTATTTTAAGAACTGAAACCTTTTTGCTGGATCGTCGTCCAAGGCTTACGTTACGCCTTGTGCACGAGTGGATTGGCTTCGGACGGGGGGGGGGCGAGCCGGACGAGAGGCTCGAAACTGTTGAGAACCACTGGACTATGCAACCGTGGGAAGAACAACGGGGCTAGCAAAAAGGAACAATGACAGCACAACATGGCCTGTATGTTCAAGGACATTACACAATCACAACACCTGGCCATAGCTACTATACGAATAAACCACACTACATACGTACTTTGTCGATTTGCCGCGAGAGGGCTCCAAATTGCCAGTCCAGGGGGCCGATTCCCTAACAGACGTTACGTTAGACAGAGTGCGAGCGTCGAACTTCAGTCATTAACGACGCTTTGATTTGTATTCCTGACCGCTCGTTAACGTTTTGGCGATAGCTTGCGAGCGTTTAACGTCTTCGTTTTGAGCGTGAGGTAGGAAGCGAGAGAGTTGATTAGTCGTTAACGAAAAAGTATGGCCGCAGAGTACTAACCAATGCATGGAGAATATCATGTATAATTAGAAAAATGTATAATAAAATGCTCCAAAAGATAACGAAGGATGAAGGAAATACAAGGGCCGTAAGTAATTGTTAATTACTATAAATTTGTTTTTAAGTTTCTGGATACTACTTGTTGTAATATGACAGGAGATCTGCTTAAAATACACCTTGACTAGTGGGCCTTTCTTTAGTATGTATCGACAATCTTTTTGAAACAAGCGCTTTAGATATAACTACACTTTTCTCAGTTTGGTAATTACCACTACCTCTCTCTCGTAATTCTCTAAATTTGTTAATGACATGCGAAGTGTGTGTTGTCTGATTTCTAAAAAAGGTGTTTGGGACGAGCCTACTTCATTTTGATTTCTAGGATGAAAGACATTAGAATAACTTGACACGCGTCCCAAAATGAATTTATGTCCGTGTTCATAGAATAGAAACGTGATATGATTATATCATTTTTTGTACTCACATGATAATTATTTACGTACATATTTCATATTATGTAAATCTATACTCATTTTACAAGAAATATGTCAGCTGTAGATTAGATAAGTTTTGCCAATAAACTCACATTCACCATTACATTTTCTTAAGTAGTGCATAAATATATTTTTAAAAAGTGTTTAGTTAGTAGAGCACTCTTGTACTCTGTGAGCATATAGTAGGCTATATTTGGGTATTGAGAACACGATAGGATCTCCCCAGTTTTATAACCCTTGTGTATAGTATAGATGACTTCTTTACAGTAACAGAGTAAATTTAATTGGTTCGTTAAGGTTCGTTATTCACTTTACAAAAGTACATTTGAACACACACAAGTCGGGAATTTGCTTTATTCATTTGAACCAAATGCGTAGAGGACCCAGTATTCTACACCCGTCCCTAGTGAAAGCGTCTTCTTGAATTTGTCTCCTTGAATATTATTATCCAGAAAAGATGAAAGAAAATTGTTAGTGTAATTAATGGTTAATTATAACCCTTGGGTTCTTTTTTTTCTTTTTAAGAAAATAAATACATTCTCATGGTAGGCCTATTAGGTAGTCGAGCTGTCAGTGTGTCTCCACCTTGTTAGTTTTC
>JAGDQP010030155.1:0-22826 GCA_022664845.1 Lepisma saccharinum | reverse complement strand
TTGAACTTCATCCCGATGTTCCTCAAACCACGCTGCAACAACTCCAGCTGTGTGAATGGGTGCATTATCATCCTGGAATATGCCGTCATTGTCCGGGAACAACATCCGGACCATAGGATGCAAATGGTCTCCTAAAATTGCGACATAATCGTTGGCAGTGATGCGTCCGCGAAGTGTGACCACAGGACGCAATGAAAACTATGATATTGCGTCCCACAGCATCACCGTGCCGCCGCCATGTTTCACAGTTGGGCGGAGACACTGCAGATCATACGCTTCTTTGGGCGTTCTCCACACATAAACACGGCCCGTGGTTTGGAATAGGGTGAATTGTGACTCATCCGACCATACCACACGTTTCCAGTCGTCAACGGTCCAAGTTGCATGGTCGCGGCACCATTTGCGGCGTGCTAAAGCTTTCTGGTCCCTGATGAGAGGTTTGGCCCGTGCAACACGACCCCGTAAGTTCATGTCATGTAATTCGCGGCGGACTGTGATTGTCGAAACAGGTTGGGGGAGGTGCTGATTGAGTTCCTCCGTCACTTGCGCCGCAGTGGCACGACGGTTCCGCGTGACAATGCGCTTTAATACCCGGCGTGCCCTGTCACTGATGCTTTTCTTCCGCCCACTGTTCCGCTTCCCCGATGTGGTTTTCCCGTGTGTTGTGTAGGCCGTCATCACCTTCGACACTGTCCCTGGCGACACACCTAACACACTAGCCACTGCCGTCACACTCACTCCACATAACCGCGCACCAACAATTTGCCCTCTTTGAAACTCTGAGAGGTCTCCCATTTTACAATGCATCCGTCTGCTGCAGCCACTGCACACTCCTGTTCCACGACGCCTGACGTAGTATAGAGACCGACCTAACACACCACCACCAGCAGTCCGGCGCTGCGGTCGCCACGACACCACTGCCAACCCATACATCTGACGTGTTGCCAACTACAGGTGTTTCCATTATTCTGATAAGCATCTGTATATATATATAAATTGTTCCAAAGGTATGCAGAATGCATTGTAATAAAATATGAAACTTATTTTCTTTGAATATAAAATAATAAATTGTTAAATTACGCCATTACGAAATTACGAGTAGCGCCCCTGAATCCTGTTTCTCTGCTCCTCACTAGTTACGTCCCTGCTTTAGTTCAGCCTGTTTATGTTGTAAATAAATAAATAGATTCATTTTCTGTCGAAAAAAAAAACACTTCATAATTAAAATCATTTAAATAAAAATATTATATTTGTCAAGTGCTTACTGAAGTATAAACGTCTCATTGCATCTCTTCCATGAAAACAGCCCCTGGATCTGTTCTTCTGTCTAGTGTTTTAGAGGCCGGGAAAAAACCCGCAAATTTTGAAAAAAAAAAAAAAAAACAGGAAAAATTGTCTTTTTCCACGAAGTAAAAAAACCGTGGTTTTATTGACGATTTTTTTTTTGCCTTTTCATCACCAAATATCCACTATTTAACACACCTAATGCATTTGTTGTTTAGTTTTCGTTCAATTGGATGATCTTACGTTAAAAAAATGTACAAACACTTGCAATTTACATTAGGTATGGAATATATGTCATTAGCACCCTTGTACATGAGAGAAACGTTCTGTTCCCTTCTGGCTTTTAGGCATCTTTGTCTCAGACCCAGAAAACTTGCATTTTGCTTCAAAACTTTGTCAGACGCCGTCCCATTGTGGATTTTTTTTCTATATGTCTGTTTTGAACATCAACTAACCTTTTAACTATTTCATTGATCATAAAATGTTGTCAGGGACCCCGTAAAAGTAAAAAAAAAACGTTCTTTTCCAAAGTAGCGAAATTGAAAAAAAAACGGATTTTCCTGTTTTTTTTCCGGCGACCAATTTTTTGTTGTTTTTTTTAAACACTACTTCTGTCGCATCTTATGGACCAAGTTTTTAATACCTCTTTAATACAATAGTTTCCCTGGTGTGATTCTTTGGTAAAGCTCTGGCGCCAAAACGATACTGCGCCGAACCGGCGGCGCCGAATCGGTAGTGCCGAAACGGAGGCGCCGAACTGATCGGGTCCCCCTTGAGATCGCTTTAAAAATTCTGGGTGAAAATATCTAGTCCCATCTAATTTCAGGATTAGAAAGTAACAATAGTGCAGTGTTGATTTTGTGCAATGGCATTTATTGCTTACTGTTTTTCAGTTTCGTATAAAATAATTTAATTGATAGAACAATTTTGGGAAATACTTCTAATTAAAGTCTAATTACAATTGCTTTTCGTCTATCGTACTGTTTCCTCCCGAGGGTGTAGCTAAATATCTGACGAATATGAATCTCATATCTTGAAACGTAATTATTAAATATCTTATTAAAGAGGGACTTGTCTAAACATAACATAAGCCATAATAACTATTTAACATTAATATTTGACTGAAAGTAGAAAGTAGTTCCGTCTTAGAAGTAAATGCGTGACGAGTTAAAAAAAATCTACAAACTTTTGTTGAATTTATCGCATATTGGTGTAAGCAAATCACCAGAAGAATTAGAAAAATGTTTAGAGTATATGTTTGCAGAGTTGGGTTTTTTATGATAAAGGATGACGCACTTCTGGCTGTGTTTATTCATTAAGCGTATTATTATTTATTTATAATTTCAATTCTTTAACAATATTTAAAATGTGCTTATATAAAATATTTGTTCAGTTAAAGAAAAGTATACCATATGTAAACGATAGGCAAAATTTTCCGGGTCAGGAAAATGGGACTGCCGCCCAAAAGGCATCTGCCACTGACTAGCACGACACGCCTTAATTCAGCGTCGTTTTCATAAAACTCAGTATCAGCATTTTTCAGGTTTTAACATATTCTAATGTTATTGGGTCAGGATACTGTAGCGGCACGCGGAGCGTAATTTACACAGTGAAGTGGCGAATTGGTCCAGAAGTGGAGCCAAAACGTTCTTAAATAAGATTGGAAGCCCCAGGTTTGCGATAGTAAGGTACATTTTCCTCATCTCAGCGGCGGTGAGTACAGATTTCGGTATTCAAGTAAAGCCTAGGTAGCAATCACATTCTGTATGCCGGAAGACATTGCTCCATAAGTTGGCAGTAACACCAAGTTATTTCATTTTATCTAGAAGTTTTTGCACAGCAGAAAGGAGAAGTGAATTTGAAACATGAGGTTATAGTTATTTTGCTGAGTATTGAATCTATTTGCCATAAGTTTTGGAACATAACTCTGTGCTTGCTATTTCTATACAAAGACTGCATGTTTCGTTTCTGCTTGAAGTACTGGCTAGGCGTAACAAAGCATCGATCTTTCCATTGTTGTCGAGTGCACAAACTGAAAACAACATTTTCTTTTCATTTTTCCTGAGTTCTTTATCCAGAAAAAACGTCGTTTGTCGGGTTATGTATCGTGAAACAAATGAAAATCTAGGAAGTGAAAGCAGTTTTCATTCTTCTTGTTAGCTAGTGGAAAAAGAAAGTCAGTGTAGCTAACCTGATAAGATAGTTATATACATGAGTGAAGGCTACCATACTTGCACAAAGCAGATAGAGACTGCATATTACGTTAGTGTTAGTGTATTTTAAAGTAATTTTACTACATCGAAAAGTAATTGATGAAGGCGTAAAGATTTTTATTGCTACATTTAGTGTGAAGAATATTATTGCTAATAGAAGTAATTTATCGCTACATTAACAAGCTTAAAAAAGACTGAGTAAAGCAACCTTCGTTTTATTCCCGTAATAGCAGCAGATCCGAAGTTCAGCGGAATTATTGGCATTAGGATAAAATCAGTGCTACTTCCAAGGATTTCACATGTATGGGAAATATTTCAAAGAAGTCGTGCATTGTCAAATTAAGGAGTTATTGGAGCATAAAAGTTGGATAAATATCTCTTGCGACTGATAAACGCACTGCTGAGTAGTTTTTTCGGTGAAATTGATACAAGTTGACTGCGTGATTTTCTTCTTACTAAACACACGGGAGATAAAAGTACTGAATCAGCAAATGGTGGAATCCTTTAACAGTACAATATTCTGATATATCTAATACACGAAATTTTGTGTAAAGTAATAAATATCTTTGGAATAAGTCAAGTGTTTTGATTTATGGAAAGACAATGACGCTACTTATTTAGTTATTGATAATTATTAATGAAATAACCATAAATAAGGTTTTAAGCTTCGTAACATATTTTACGGTACAGAACTAGTATGTTCAGCAGTAAGGGTGACAATATTAAGCATTCTTGCTTAGGCTTAAGGGGACCGACCAGAGTAGATGCCTTATATGCAATCCATACGTCCACGCCGTGGGGTCTGTTAGTACCCGAGCAATTGATGGGTTGCTCACCAACCAGTATTAGTAGACAGCGTGGTGATTCAGATGTATGTAACCCCTTCTTTTCAATTGGATGATGGTAGAAGTAAAGACCTCATTGCCAGGAGGACGTAACGTAGCTGGTAACTGCAGCGGTTAGCCTACACGAATTCAGGGGGTCAAAATGCCCTTGTTTGAACTTTAGACTGCCAGGAAAACTACACTACAACTCGAAAGGACCTACGCACTGTCAGTTACTTGCAGCAGATTACATTGGATTCTCAGAGAAAAGAAAGGACCAAGATGTCCAACTTCAATGCGGCCGGGTAGATGAAACCAGGCGTTTTTCAGAAGCTACATGGGTGAGGATAGCAGCAGACCGAGGTATATGCAAGAGAAGGGTGAGGTCTTCATCCAGCGGTGGAGAGAAAACAGCTGAATATGATGATCAAGTCGAAAATACTTTTGTGTTTAACGCGTCGACCTCAGTAGCCCTATGTACTATGGTGCCGGACCGCCGTTCCTGAGATTAGAGTCGAATCCCGCCTGGGAATATTTGTGGATTTTAGCCGTATTTCACTTTTATCATCGTGACGAGCCGAAGTATAATTACGAAAAATGAACCATAAAAATTAAAGTTTATAAGCTTCGAGCTGATCCTTTATAATACGGCCCTAACCCTTTTCCTTCTTTGCCAATTCGGCCCACTGACTCAAAAAGTTTTAAGACTACAAAAAGAAAGACATTGATTCCTGGTTAGAAGGAAGTTTACTTTTGATAGTGGATTAGCAAATACATTTATTGCAAGATGCTATTACTTATCTGCACAGGTACTCTTTATATCCAAGAACAAGAACTGGCTTTTGAAACCTTTTTTTAGAAACTTTTACAAATCCAATCCGAAGGAATTGGCATGTTACTTGTAAATGAGGAAGAAATAGAAATAATATTTCTTTCTCAGATTGAGGAAGAAATACAAAGAATATGTTCAATGGAAACCTAATTTAATTAGCATAGATATGTGTTAATTCTCTCGAAAATTATTTAGAGCACGAAACACTTAAATTACTTTATTGTTTTTATTGGGTTAATAAAATTGTACACTTTTCCGGTAGTTGCAGTTTCACCATTTTGTTTTGCCATGTTTATTAACAATTTTTCTTTTCTTTTTCTTCCTTTGTTTCAGGAAATATAAACAAATGATTTTAAGAACAAATAAAAGGCGTTTATTTTACCTCTGATAATGCTGTGAAAAACAATAGAGATGCCTATTTTTTCCTGGCATCCAGATATAGAATACTAAGCAAACTTATTAACACGTATTATTGATAATTACCATCAATTATTATTAATACATCGCTTTTGACAACGATTGAACGTTTTGAATTTAAATTCTGTTTTCTTGAGTTTTGGAAAATCAAATAAGTTGAAGTGAATTCTAATTTATAACTAATATATTCATTACAGATTTTAATTTAAAAATTCTGACACAAATTGTCATATTTTGCACATCGACACACGGATATTCAAGGTTCCTTTTTGTCAAATATGACTGTTTGTGACACATATTTCGCCTTATTTGTAAATGATACATGTTGTGTCTCGACGGTTTTTCAATAAAACCATGCTGGACAAATTTCATGCTAGTATCCAAATATCCTTCCCATTTTTATACTAAAAATATCACTAGGGAATTTTCGCGGCTTTAACACTTATACTTTAATGGATATTAGAAACTATTTGATTACCACAATATTAGGAAACGTTTTCAATTAGAATGTGGAATAAAACTTAATGTACAGTAGGACTTGGGTAGGATACATTTTATTCATTACTAATATATTAAAATCGCTTGTAAAGCAGTAAATTTCGGACACAATCAATAGAAACAAAGGAAAGTAACGTGAATAATTGCCATAAAACGATATTAGTTGATCCATGACAATAACAGCATTGTTACAATTTACCTATAGTTTTATGCCATTTTCATGGAAATACACTACCTTTAGTCCGGAAAATATCCCTTTTGTCATCATATATATTGTCATTACTCAACATTTTTGACACTTTAAGGTCCGTTGTAATTGTTGAAAGAACACAAATAATTTATCTTACTTTCCCAGTCTCTGCACTTACCTGAAATAAAAGAAAAAAAATACATATTAGATACTTTCAAATATTACTATTACTATTCAAATTGTTAATTGTTTGGACTGAGTAAATATTTTAGCATACAAATGTTAAAAGTGCAACCTTCCTAATCTAAACATATTAATATACTCTGGTCCTTTTGCACTGTATATCTCATCTTTGACCAAAATGTGATATAGCGGTATTTCGAAGAGGAACAACGATATATTATCGAAAAGGTGTTTCTGGTTGTTATTTCATTTCTGACCCTAAAATATATCACATCAAAGAGTGACAGTCTTCATTGACCAATAGTTTCGAGAAAATATGGTAGAAAGGAGCCGACAAGATGTCGCTACAAATTACCCTCTACAAACGCCATGTTTGAAAATAAATTGTCTAAAATCCTAAACAAATGTGTAAGAAGATGACAATATATTCTATACAATGAAAAATGACGATGTAAATTCAGCACATGTGTGGGTGTTAACATCAAAAATCAAAGAATTCTAGTGAATAGCTGTGTCAATTCGAGATATTTGAGGTATCGTTGAACTGCGTTGAAAAGTCTGTTGTATAAAATACAATTCTGTTGAATCAAAAAAATACATGTAGGGAAGAATTTGACATAACATTGTAAGCATTCGCTGTTAATGAAAAAATTGAATAGAGTATTTCGTTCTAGAAAAAGCCTCTTCAAAAGTTTCTCTTAAGTCAATGGTTGGTTGTCTTTCGCATAAAAGAAAAAAGAATCATGAGATGCGAATAATAAAAATGACGCAGAAAATTAGATTGTAAACGTCTAGTAGTATAAAAAAGGAAAATTGTTAAATTTGAAAACGTTTTTGACAAATTAATAGAGTATTTATGAGTTATGAATACTGTTTCCCTCTCGCGAATTAGTTTTAAATTACTTGACATAAATATTTTTAAAGGATAAATCAACAAACATTTTATAGTAGTTCTTCCTTACTTAGTAATCTCCTAAATACATTTCCTAGACCTTGAGATGTGATTAATGGCGTTATCGAGTCCAGAAACGTTACATGGGTCATATTACACCAACATTATTTTGTGTTGCTAGTCCGCGGTCAAACTCACGTAACGACTTTTTGGCTGATGACATTTACTTTTATCAGATAAGGCTAAAGTTTCGTGCGGTAGAATTTACTTTTAATGCAAGTTTATTTTTGAAAATAGAGAAGCATCCCTACTAACAGAGAGATTCCATATATAGTGCCATCAGAATATAACAGGGAAACAGTGAATGAAGCAGTACGTTCCTCAATGTTGGTGTTATGATAGTTACACTCACAAAGAAAGAAACACTCTCATAAATTAACAAATACAAAAGGTTTGTAAATTACTTAATGCCAAGTACAGTAGTCACTTCGAATAAACAATTCTTGCAGGATACAGTGCAACATGTTTTCCAATTATACTAGCAACGAAAATACTTATCTTCCTATTACTGAACGTACCATTTTTAGAGTGAAATAATTAAAGGGGATTCGAAATTCAATGTGTGTATAGCCATATATTTAAAACGTTTGTTAAACAGGGATTTGTCTAGTCCTTCCGGCCGTTCTACTACAACGATTTTGATCATTTTTTTTTAGTATTTCCGGATTATCACGTAAATGAGTCATAAAGAAACTGCCTTTCTCTCCATCACGTCTGAACCGAAGAATAAGTGTTCTCCTCTACAGATAGGAGAGTCTGGTTACGATAAAGGGGGCGCAGTCCCCGAAAACTTACCAAGTTACCAAATTGTAACAGCCTTGGGGAAGGTCACGACAGTAAAATGTGGCAAAAAGCTGATGTGTCATTGTATTTTTCCTTCCTTCTGCAAAGCGCGTAGCGCAAGCCTACAAGGAGAGAGATGAAGATTAGAAGAGTGCGATTTGACCATCTCCTGATCATATGCTCCTCCCTTTAGAAATATCACTGGTGTCACTCCGTGATTTGGAATTAAGATTGGTAAATTTGAAGAAGTGGAGAAGAACACTAGATTTCATTATTTTAGATTTTAAGGGTAGTTAAAATAGTGGGTTTTGCTATGTTTTTCAGAATTGGAATTGTATTCTGTTGACAGGTTTAGTTGTGATATTGTTAAAGCCAGTTTATGTTTTTCAGTTCAATATGTGTCCAAGTCCGACTCTTTTAACAGACCTCATTTGCTGAGTTATATGGTTCTTGCACATTTTCGGACTTTGCTTCTGCGAATGTGTTCCATGAAGGAAGAGACGAGCTAGGAAATTCCGAGAGCAGCATTCAGTTCAAACACGACCATCGCTGCCTTTGTTGTTTCCATCCAAGTTTCTTCTAACCCAGCTTAGCAGATACTCTTTTGTCTTTTCTAGAGGCCAAATCAATACATTATTTTAATATTTTTCGGAAATTCATTGCGTATAATCAGGGTCTTATGAACCATCACGGTACTTCATACGTGGTAACATGTATGAGTTACTGTGGACACACCCTTGTATATGTGCAGTTTTTTATAGACACTCCCCTAAATGTGTGTAATTTGCCTCGGGACAACCTGTGGGTGTGCAATTTATTGCAGTTTCTTCCACCCGTGGACACGCTACATTTGTGTGCAAATATGATGGTTGCTTCACAAGGACATCCTCATTAGTGCCAAGAGGACAGCAACCAATTTATATTTGTTAGATCCTAGGTTAAAATAATATTTGGCTAAATAATTTGGGTAATGTTCATAAGTCCTAAATTACAGAAGTCCTAAAAAAATTCACAAGTCCTAAACTTTAGGACTCGTGCAGATTAGGACTTCTGCAATTTAGGACTCGTGCAATTTAGGACTTCTGCAAAATCCAGAGAATTGTCTTCTTGCCTTTTAGGGCTTCTGAAAATTAGGTCTTCTGAAATTTAGGACTTCTGCAATTTAGGATTTGTGCAAGTTTCGTCCCTTTGCTTTGGTTCTCAAAATTGCCACAGACAAGAGAACCACCGAAACTTCTGTAAAGTAAACGTTACAAATACAGTGGATATTTCGTCAGCCATATTGAACTGATATTGATAAGCTTGAGAAAACTTGTTTAGATTATCAATAAATCCCAAATTGTCATTTTTTTATTTTTGACAAAGAAGTGTTTGCTTGTGAAAAGGACACTACATTATTTTGAATTGTCTCACATAATACAAATATTATTAACTGTTTTACATTATAGAAGTTAGATTTCAACATGCAAGTGTTCCTTTTAATAATAATAATACATTAGATAATTATAATCAATTTCACATATTATAAAACTTATTTCACTTGAAGTGAATTATGACTGGATGTTTTGACCACTTCGAGCTATTTCTAGAAAGTCAGTCCCTCTATGCTAGCTGTTAATAGTCAGTCAAAACTTCATCAGAAATAAAATTCTCAAGAGTTATTTGGCCTTTTCCATAGTTAGTTCTCATAGAAAGCCTTGCGGAAATAATTGACAAATGCGTTATATAATTTGAATCTTAATGAGAAGCTCCCTAATGTCCTCACGATTCTGGGTCAACGCCGACATTTTTGAGAATCCACACTGGAAATCGAACCAGGAATCGCGTGCGCCGTACATATGAACACTAACCACTCGAATAAGTGGTATTATTATTATTAATAGCGACGTTATATAGAGACGGGACCTACAGCTTAAAATGGGACCCGAAAAACTACTCGGCTTTTATCCGAGATTTTAGGCTCCTAACAGAGTCCGGCATGTTATGGATAGTTTCTTTACCAGTTAGTGTTTTTCTATTATTATTATTATTATTTTTTGCTTCAAAAACTCACAAGTTGAAATTTATGATGATTCTAAACTGCTGGGAATTCTTGTTGAAACAATGAGCAATTTTGCTGAAACCATCCACTTAGACCCCCCAAGTCTAAAATCCTGTCGGGATTGCATTCCCTACTTGTGTGACTACCTGCGACAATGCCTTTCCAAGATATCTCCACGCCCATATCAATAATAATAATAATAATAATAATGTGTCTTTTTCTAGATTTAGCAACCAGTCTTGTAGTAATGGATTGGTGTAGGCCTTGATCACCCATTTTTGTTCATCAACACATAGCTATTTTTACGTAGGAGTTATTCCACTAAATTTATTTACTCCCTGCTAACTATAGAGACAAGATACGTGCTTGACTACAATTGATTCTTATATTCAATTAAATCCATCAATTTCGCTATTTCACGATCCACAAATTAGGAACAAAAGTGAACAGCTCCATTCAAAACATGTTCAGGAGCATATAAACTGGTACCGCACAATATTACATTTTTTTCTGGTAATTCAAACTATTCATTCTCAGTCAACTTTACTGCAAATTTAGAAACTAAGGAAATTCCGCCGAATATAGTTCCAATTCAACAACTAAGCGAGAAAGAAGATATGCTGGTGGTAGCTGCAAGCCTGCAAATCGAACCTGTTCGAGATTTAATATTTTATCTCGTTTGCTGCTTATTTCAGTTCTTGTTCTGTCTTTACTGAGTTCAGAATTTAACCTACTTCAGTGTCTGAACATGAAGAATAAGAGCAAGTAGAACGAAAATAGTAATAAAAATAAGTTAGTTGATACAAGTTTCAGTAGGTTCATAGTTTTAAATACATAAGAAAAACACATAAAAAGGAGAACGGTCTATATGGTGAGCATAATATAAAATGTGAATGTAAATCAAATACAAAATAGAATAGTACAAAAGATCAGTTCACATTACTCTCACTAGCAGATGTAAATAGTATTCCAGCAACCCCCGCGACGCTTAAGGGGGCGCACGAGCTTCATGAGTGAAAAATATATGGAAAGTATAGGCGCATAACTAAGGTCTACGGGAGAAGGGGTGCTGAAGCTTCAAGTTACGCTACTGCTCACTAGGATAACATTACCTCTTTTAAATTCTGTCTTTACATAAGATGAAATACATCGGATAAAAATACACTACAATCAGTGACAACGCCAGAGGGGGAAATTGCCCCCCTAATGACACTGTCCCCCGTTTAACCGCTTGTCCGCTCCCCCAGGCTCACATGTTAAAATTGAAACCACTAAATTACAATGAAAACAAATTAATGCCCAGTTGATTCAACAGTTATAGTTTCAGAACACACGTTAACTGAAAACCTTTCCCAGCGTAAGGTTAAGGTTGAACATATTATATATCTATCTATCTATATCTATCTGTCTATAGATAGATAGATAGATATAGATTTCGAATTCAAAAAAGTGTTGTTTTTTTCGATCCACCCTAAGGAACAGTGATTCTACTTTTTTGATTTCAATCCCGCGGCTAGAACCTTCTTAACTAAACAGAAACATAAAATGCCTGATTCTAATTGATTTGTTGATTCTTCAATGAACATATTTCTGAATGGTTACATATGATCCCAAATATGTAAAATTGTTTATTTTCTCTCTGATCTTATTGTTAATTGCTCTGTATGTTTGGTTCATCCTCTGTTTCCCCTTGCTATCATATATTTTGTTTTCTCCACTTTCATCTGCAGGCTTATCTCCTAGTAAATTTTAACTAGAACATTGGCGTTATTTTGAAACGTCGATTACCATTCCTCATTAAATCGATACCATCCTCACATACAAGCAGCTGGCGCAAGCCATTGTTTAATTTTCCCTTGTTATTTTATTTTTAAAATCACATAACATAATGCAAAATTATATTCTAATGCAGGAGTAGTTGAACCATTACTATAGGGGTTGTTTGAACCGACTTCTTTCTGGAATGTGTTCGAATTGCAAGTCAATCCCAGATACTTATCCCACTTTAAATTGTATTGTCTCTGTGTAATATTCAAGCAAGAAACCATAAAAAGTAGAACTCTAAAATTTAGTTGAATTTATTATCAAACGTGTAATTGACTGAAAAGTGGAATTATCCTTGTAGGCGACACAACTAAAACTAAATTTATCTTTTTAAACCCAGAGAAGAAAGAAAGGATCGTGTCCTTATTTTCCTAGTAATCAGTAGTCACTGTGGTTCATTATTCTATAAGAAATGTTCATTTTTATCCGGGGGCGAAAGTTACGAATATGACATGTTGTTCTTTCTGTACAACGATATTCAATTTAACCTTCAACTAGGCGTATCTGTTTCATTACCATTAGTAGGCACGTAGTAGTTTACTCCAAAACTGAATCCAAAATTGTAGTTCAGATGCGTATCACTTGGCACACTAGAACATGTTAGAGCGTGGGGTTATATTATACCCGGTAAGCAAATTCGGAAGATATTTGCATTGTGACTGTTACTGGAACACTAACAAGAAAGATATTGTCCGTTTACTCGTCCTGTTTTGGGAAGGTACTAGGTACCTTAGCAGTGTGACCGACTGGTAAAAGTGTGTGCAAATGATTTTACCGACGCACGGGTAAATTTGTAACCTCACGTGCCTTGTTAAGGGTTAAATAAAGAAAATTCATGCAGGCAAATAGCAAGGAAAGTTGAAAGAGTATAAAACATTGGCTGTTCATTCAATTCGGAAAACATAGAACCAACGCTTGAACTGAATTGATTATTACATTGAATTAATTTTTCGATGCTTCCATTCTATCGTATGCTTTGCACATTTCAGTCGATTGCTAATTTCTGGTGCAATATGTTTAGGAGAAAGGCTTTATGTTGGCGGGGAAACATTTAATGAAAGTGATCCTTTAAAAATAGTTGAATCAAGCGATTCACACCTCTCAAATGACTGTCTACCAAGTATGTTTACAAAGTATATTTCCTACTTTTTTATTTTTTTATTTTCCAGTGTTATATTTTGTGTAATTAATTCCGCTATTCTAAATGATCTAAATTCAAAGAGATATATAGTAATTATACGAAAATAAACTAATTTTATATGAAAGTTACTGCAATAATTTTATGAACACGCACTTATTGATCTTAAAAGATTCTGACTGCTGATTATCAAAATTAATTTTACAAGAATTGTTAATAGGCAATGCATGTTAGAAGTCTTAAGTTAAACAACCAGCTGAATCATGTACTATTTACATAAAAGGAATCGGATCTAAGGATGATTATTTTATCGGGTTGCCATCTAGAAACAATTTATTAAAAATCAAATACTAAATGGACCTACCTTAAAATCCACATTCGAAACGCCCAAAATCTTTGTACATTTTAGCAAATAATATTATATACATTAGATGTTTTTATTATCATGAATGATTTTCAATACAAATTTTTAAAAAATAATATATATTATTTTATTCAATTGAGGTTCTCTGAAAAAAAATTGTTTCAAATTAATGTTGATAAAAGTTAAAATGTCCGAAATGAATGATATAACATTACATTAAACCGTAGTAGCTCAGAAACATGGAACAGGGTGAAACAGCGATGACACATATTAGATAGATAGATAGATAGATAGATATTCAATGCAGCACTGGATGGGGTCTCTACCATAAGGGGTTGGTGCCCACTGGTCCCACGCTGAGTAGACCTTTTGGTATATAAATAGAAACAAGAGAGCAGAGCATTTGGGTGAATTCTCAGAAGTCAACAGCTTGTTCATTTCCAATACATTTTTCAAGAAACCGCCACAGACGAAGTGGACATGAAAAGGCCCAAATGGGACTACAAATGAAATATAATGCGTTTTATCGAATAACATAGAGATTATGAAAGACGTGTTTGTTCTGAACAGTTTCAAAGTCTCGAGTGATTATAAGATGGTAAGACCTAAGTTGAAACTAAATACTAGACTTATGAGAGAGAAGCTTATCAGAGGAAAACAGCCACTTTTAGATCTGGAAAATTTAGAAAAACACAAATAGACATTCGAGATAGAACTAAGCAACATATTAAGCGCCTTGGAAGAGTTTAAAGAAGGCATAAATAGCAGAAATAAAATACTGAATAAGATTATACGAGAGACGGAAAAGAAAATAGTAGGCATTCAAAGGAAAAGAATTCAGAAAAATCTCAGAAGAAACTAAACTCTTGAAGGAGAAAGAAAGGAAATTAAAGAAGCAAAAATACATAAAAGGATTGAGTCATAGAGCAAAACAAAACCATAAGGAAGAAAATAATAGAGGATGTACGAGGATACAACGAGCGTCTTATAAGAAATACAATCCAGGAAAACAAGAGCCTGAAGAAAATCAAATAGCAGCTCATGATGGAGGAAAAGCAAATAATTTCAGTTAAGAGACCATACGGGATCGTAACACGAAATAAGGAAGAAATTATAGAAATATTCGAAAATTTATACAGATAATTGTACTACTCCGGAGAAGAGCTAGGAAATGAAGACTCAGAAGAAAATGATGTAGATGTCCCAGACGTATTGAAAGACGAAGTGGATAAAGTACTTCGAGGGATGAAGAATAGAAAATTGCCAGGACTCACAGCAGAGATGTTAAAATGGGTAGGTGAAAAATTTAACGGTCAACTTGCCAAATTATTCCTAGTGTGCCTGAGGAAGAGAGAAATACCGTCAAGTTGGAATTATTATTTTTTTGTACAAGAACAAGTCGAAAACTACAGACCAATTAGTTTGCTGTCAGTTTTAGTAAATAATGTTCACCAAATTTATTTTGAATCGTTTTGAACGAGACTTAGATTTTAATCAGGGAGGGAACAAGACGGATTTAGCACAACGGTTCAAATACAAACATTGAGTGGAGTTATGGAAAGGACTAATGAATATGAACTTCCACTATACTCATAGATCTTTAAAAAGCTTTCGAGTCAGTCTTCTTGTCAGCAGTACATAAATCACTTGACCATCAAGGCATCGTCAGTACATTACTGCGAAACATTTAAAGAAAGTGAAAATTGGAAAAGGGATAGGGCAAGGTGATTCAATTTCTCCAAAACTGCTTTCATCTGTCCTGGAGCGAGTGCTCCAAAATTTAAACTGGGATGAAGTTATAATAAAGATCAACGGCGAATATCTTCATCACCTGCGATAAATTAATAGAATATGTAAAAAGTCGTGGAGTTCGTTCGGAAGACTACACTGTATTTTCAAACGCAAACTACCAATCAATGTGTCTGAAGCGTAAAGTGTATAATCAATCTGTCTTACCTGTAATGATGTACGCCTGGAAACTTGGACATTGAATGCGCAAACTACTTAACGTTTAAGATTCACACAAAGAGCAATAGAGAAGAGCAGGCTAGGTGTAACTAGGAAGGACAGAAAGACAAATGAATGGATTCGCGCACAAACAAAAGCTGAAGATATAATCAAGACTGCGAAGAAGATGAAGTGGAGATTGGCCGGTCACATAGCTAGACGAACAGATGGAAGATGGACGACAAATGTACTACATTGCATTCCTAGAGAAAATAAATGACTGACATGACGTCCAAATGCAAGATTGGTACATGAAATCAAGGATCTTTCAGGAGCTACATGGATGAGGATAGCATGAGATCGAGGCATGTAAAAAAAAGGAGGAGGCTTTCATCTAGCACTGGATATAAAATTGCCGAATGTGATTATATGTAAGGTATACAGTATATATTTAAAATAAAAAAATACAGCCATATTCAATCCCCTACTGGATGAAGCCTCTCTCCGGAGGGAGGAGACTGGTTTACTGCTTCACGATGACTAGACGGATTGGGAGAGGAGAGCATAAGCTCTCGCTGTGATCACCAATATATTATATTCATAGCAGCTCCCCAATTACATCAAGATGCTGGGTGGGCACCGTTCCAACGCCTTTGAAAAAAATCCTTGGCAGGGCCGGGAATAGAACCCGAAGGCTGGAACTCCTCAATCCGTAGTCAGACACCGTAACGACTATGACAACGGACTAATACATATTTTGATGAGACAAAGTCGCAGTTTTGCAAGTTGGCTTTCCTTTTTTAATTCGGGAAAAAAATATACAATTTTTGCTTTGCTTTACAATAATAATAAATGCGAAGTGACGTGTGGTGTTAATACTTACTCAGCGTTCTTCCATACGTTTAAAAGCCTAGTTTGAATTTCCTCACTTATACTTCTTTCCTAAACGGCTTACATCGTTTCTAGTTAATACCGAATATATTAGCTATATTTCATATATTTAAAAATTAATCATTAAGGCATATAAATAATATGTTTTGTCGTTCCCTGTTAAAGTTAATTAAGAAATTTCCAAGAGATCGGGTTTCCATTAAATGGTAAATTATACTAGTCAGTAGAAAAAAATATATGAGAATAAATGAATTTTTCACTTAATTTCATGCTCCACATTATAAATAGAAAAAAATGACCAATGCGGTCTGGTTTTAAAGATAGAGCTAATGTTTTGTGTAATTGATGTTGGAAACAATATTTAAAGGGTCTATGTGAAAATCACAGCATCAGCCCGTAGACAAGGGCAGTGGAGTCAAAAGTATGATCGAACAAAGTTACTGATGTTTGTAACAAAGTGTAGTATAATGGGAGAATTTCCTGAGTGAATACCCGCTGTTCTCTTTCTGTAATGTTAAATGCATATTATTTTATAATGATGGGTGTTAATGTGGCTAGTCATTTATTGTAACAGAAGAAATTAACTCTGTATAGTGATACGTTTGTGTTGTAGTTAGAAATAAATATATGGTGACTTAAAGATGGTTGTGATCCTGTTTGGTCTATGATAGTAATATCCGTTGTTTTACTTTTTCCTAAGTGAGTGGGTTAACCGGGCGAAGATTTTACACTAGAAGGAGAAATAGTTGCCTCTTGGACAAACTTTGGAGTCAAGAGCGAAGTACATAATGCAACATCCATTGATTTTATTCAGTAAAATTTTGCTGCATCCTCAACACATCAAACTAAGACTGATCAATAATTTCGTAAAACCATTAGATCGTGATGGCCCAGCGTTAAGATGTTAATTCTAAAATATCCAAGATTCAATACAGCTAAAATTCAGGAAGATATCTTCATAAGACCGAAGCTAGAGATCCCCTCTTTGCTGATGATCATTTAGAGAACGTTGCACAAGAAAAAATATATTACTTGGAACACTTTCAAAGTGGTTACCTTCAATTTACCTGGAAACCGTCGGGCCTGAAGCAATAGGAAAATGGCAGATAACATGTTATTAGTTTGCCATGATATTGAAGGTAATTTGTCATTAAAGATCCACTCTCATTTGGACTTTTTCCCAGTCTACTGTGGTGTAGTTTCTGACTAACATTGCAGGCATTTTTACCAACACATTTCCATATTTGAATGACAATTCCCGAGTAAGTGGATTACATCCATGCTGGCTGCCTGTTATTGTTCAGTTGTGCGGTATACCCTCCAGGTATGTCCACTACTGCACACAAGCTGAAAGGACACTTCTTTAATTACAGTAAATTAAGTAGATTAGTACTTTCTTTACCAATATACTATTTCACACTCATACTTATTTTTTTACTTTACATGAAACTTAGACCATATCGGACAATATTATTGCTATTTTCGTGTTTAAGATACAAACAGACATCGAATAACCGGTGATTTTGTTTCCGTAATAGGACAAAAGTTAAAATTCGTTGTCCAGAGTTATTAAATTTGGCCTACTTGCACATTGGGAGCATAATTTATCTTGCTTGAACAAAAGTACTAAAAGTATTCGTGTGACCTGTATCAACAATTAAACCATTTTAGTTCGTCTAAATTAATCACGTTGTAGGTCAAAGCGAAAATTGTTTGGTTAAATGAGATTAGAAAACGGTGTAATCAAATTTTATGCCTCGTGGTGACACTTCTTGTAATTCCGAGGCTGCTTTATTCTCTGGAAGTACAATTAGGCAGAGTCTTTGCATCCCAACTCCGAAGAGTTTTATAAATAACAATTATAATTATGTCGTTGAAGCAATATAAAAATTGAACAGACATAGATCTACAATTATAAAATTGTACAGGCCACACACATCGATAGTAACTCGCCAGAAGCTCCGGGAGCTTGGTTGGGAGGTTCTTATGCATCCACCTTATAGTCCGGACCTGGCACCGAGTGATTACCATCTGTTCCTGTCCATGGCGAACACGTTTGCTGGTGCAAAATTCGCTTCAAGAGAGGCTTGTGAAAATCGATTGTCTCAATTTTTTGCCAATAGGGACAAGGGCTTCTTTGAGAGAGGCATCATGATATTACCTTCCAAATGGAAATCACGTTATCGAACAAAACGGCGCATATGTAACCTAATTCGGATCATTCTAACTATGGTAAGTCAAGCCTTGAATGTCATGCAAAAATAATGGATTACTTTTTACTACACCAGATAAATCTTAGGACAAAGGGATATAAAGCATATTGTTGCTTTCTGAATTACGTATTATAATAATGAAATGAATAAAATAATGAAATTGAAATATATAATAATAGATATTTAGTATAAATAATAAGTAAAATTATGTTCTTCATAAGGTTGTCACTGGAATAGTCAATGATTTATCTACAAGAAATTTCACATAAAAGATCACTTTATGGAAATAAGAATACTACGCGCAGATGTACATATCTCGTGAGTTCGATCCAAGTGCTGACCATCCTAACTGAGGTTTCTCCATTTTTTCTCATTCACGCTAGGCAAATGACGGGATGTCACCTTCAACATAGACCCTGACCGACACCTTCTCGAATCCTTTCTTCTCCTCTATCCCGGCATGAGCCTTAGATGCTTAAATGCCATAAATAAAATTCAAATTCACTTTGCGTCAATCAGAAAGGAGAGTTGAAGTTTATCTCTTTCATCCCGTCCTGGCAGCTTATTGTGTTTCTCCTTCCTCTCCCTTCTTATTGCATTCTTCTGTAAAGTTCGATAGATCGGGATAAATTATAATTTTGACTTCTTACAGCGGTTGAAATAATTGTGGCTTGTAAGAGGTCCCTCTGACACGTCTTCTTAAGTACGTCTTTAACGTTATTTTTCACCACAACAGCAATTGTACATGAAATGTTGCAGCTGTGCGGTCGTAAGCTTTTGGGACTCACTTACATCACTTCTATTCTTCCCAGGGTCGCATAGGGTTCGCGGTTCGTTCTTTCGATACAGGCTATACCTAAAGAGTGTCCCAAAGCTACGAAGTAGTGGTGAAACAACTATTCTTTAAAGATAGAAATGTCCCCAATCGCTGCGGCGCTTTGCAACAGCCTGGGCGACATGAATAATCCCTCCACTACGTCTAACTAATAGAAAGACGACGATTGATCACAACAAAAACAGTTTATTTGATAGAGGGTTAAAATATAATACAATTACTTCTGCATCATTTTTTTTTTGAATTGCTAGTCACTGCTGACTAGCACCCGTTAAAGGGTTACGCCCTTTATTTCGGGAAAGAGGATTTAGGGATATTTAGGAATACTGGAATGTAGGTGGTCGAAGTGGAGTAATAATATTTTATTATCTTTTATTTTTCTTAATCTTCATAACTTGGATATTATAAGCTTTGCTTATAATCATTAATTTAGGTAAGGGAAATCAATGGTAATGGAGTGAGTGAAATATGAATTGCACTACCACGCCACATACATTTAGACCAAACAGGTGATTGACAGTCTTCTTGCCCAGGGGCTACTCTGGGCTTGATGAGAGACAGGTGAGGCCCTGGTCGTACACTGATGGATACATTGTAATGAATGAAGTGAATAATTGAAGAGTGATTAATTAGGAGTCATTGGAAAAGTTATGCTTCTGTTTCTAAGATGTTAGTATGTACGAGTACGTGTAATGCGTGGGATCAGTGTATTGGTTTCAGGAGTTCGGATAGGGGCGACAAGACCAGGATTTTCGGGCTTTGGTGTGGGACGACCTTTGCATTTGTAGCTGAAGGTTGGATGTTTCTCTGCACAGGTATTGCACTTAGGCGGTTGCTGTAGGTTTGGGCAGTCTTTTGTGTTGTGAGGTCCGGTATAGTATGCACATGTATGAGTATTGGGACAAGCAGAAGTTTGATGAGAATTGTATTGCTGGCATTTTTCACATCTCAGAGGTAAAGGAGGCGGTGAGTGAGAAGGTTCGACCCGATATCGTCTTCTGTAAATATATGCACCTGTTGTAAGTAACTCATTGATGGTGTCTTGATTGTTGGTAAGGACTCTGATCATATAGCTTGGTGTTCCTGATGTGGTTTGAATTCGAAGACACTTGGTAATGATATGTCCCTCACTCAAGAGTTCTTGTTCAGCTTCTTCGTCTGTGATGGTTGGCTCAACTCCTCTTATTACTACGGAGAGTATTGGGGGTCTTCGTGGAGGTGGTGGATGTCTGATAGATGTATTCTCCATTGCAGTTAGTTTAGCTGATTTCCCGAAGATTTCGTAGCTGTGTTTATTTCTGATGATAGTAGCTAGTTTTGGATTTGGCGACTTAACAATGATGCCGTTTCTAGTTGGAATTATACGGGCGATAGCGTCGCGAGAAACATATTTGATGAATTGCTGGAGCAAGAGTTTCGGTGATTGATATTTCGGGTCAAAATGTGTGAGATGAAATGAGTATGAAGCTTGTTCTTGTGAAAGAGAGTCAGTTTGATTATCCAGATCCATATATTCTGAACCCGAAGTGCTAATGGTATGAGTCCTTTTCGATGGTGGTGATACTGGTGTGGTCCGTCCTGATTGGCTTGCAGTGAAAGAGTCTGGTCTTGTAGAGGAAGAATGCTGATCTGGATAAAGTTTATGTTTTCCTGTAGCTCCTGGTGTATACTCTGGCGGATTTGGGTAAGCTGGTGGTCCTGGAATAGTCGGAGGGAGACGATGACGTCCTGTGTGATGGTTGTCAGTCATGTTGACGAGAAACAATGAGAGGACATTTAGTGTATACAACACAATGAGGTATAGAATGATCAGTCGCTGTGCAATGACTGGTATTGTATATCTGAAATTAACTTGCACCCTCCGGCACTGGAAAAATGCCGTCGATCCTAATCTGATCGTATACGGACTGATCTCTCTTGTACGTGTGCTATACAAGATCCTCGGTAGTTCGTTAACAAATCAGAGTTAGGCTAGGTTAAGTTATGTGCATCAATTACCTTACAATGATTACGTTCGTACCCAGCTCATAAAAGAATCTGGTGTACTTAATACATTGCATTCTTAACAATCAACAATAGAATTATCTTCTCTTTAATTCTTACTTACTGATTAACGATTTATAATTATGTGCTAATAAATTCCTAACAAAATATGCAAATAAACAATAACATAAAAAGTTGCCCACTTCGCTTTAACAGCGGTTCAGGTGAAGCCATCTAGCGAGCATCTCCCGAAACTTGTCCTATCACATTAATAGTTATAGGCAGATCATTACATAAAGCCTCCCCTCTCGCTGTAAAAAAAATAATTTTAATTTCATTTGAGTACTTATAACATTTCACATTTCATTAAAATTATTTGTTTTTTAACTTTAAAACTTTAACAAGTTTTACAATAAAATTATTTTCATATTTGAACTATGAACAACAACCATAATTACTTTTACAAATTCATTTTCTCAAATTACTTTTAATAGTCATTTGATCTTCTTTTCATTTATTTACATTATATTGTGATTGATTTATAATTGTTTCGCATGTTTTCACATCCTTAGTGAATCCATATATCACTTGTATCTGGTCGTTAGTCAACGAAAATTCTTTGTCCTCATAAGTGGATAATAATTCTACTATTATATTTTTGATATACTATATTTCATATTGAAATAATTATTTTGATTGATTGATGAATCTTGTACAAGTCCATTTCATCACAACTTACTTCCTTTCTGTTTAATCCATATTTTCCTACTTTTATTTTTGGAACTGTCTTAGCTTTGCGTATTTCTTGTAACATAGAAAAGATTTTATTCCGATACCAAATCACTGATAACTTTTCATTTTCTGTTATCCTGTTCCAAAGTTTCATCCCGTAGATCTCATTGATCTTATTTCGAACCGTTTTCCTTCTTTGAAACCAATCTTTATATACTTGTTCAAAATCATTAGATTGATTTGTCTTCTTTTCCCTTTTCCATAGTGTGTTAACAAATCCATTTTCTATTACATTTATTGGCACTTTTCTTTTGGTTATTCTTCCTGAAATAATGTCGATATATTCATTTCCATACGCATTCGTCAAATACGCCGGAATTACGTTGTACATTACTTCATCTCGTTTCTTTCTTCTCCCTATAAAATCACCCTCTCTTATATCTAATTTTACGGGATTTTATGATAGTGGTTGTGGGACTGTTTTCTTTTTGCATTTGCGATTTTTTCTGAACATTCTAGCTTTTAAGTTGCTTCCCTTCTTTCTGTTATACCATTTTCTTTTGAACATTGTTTCTATTTGTTGTTGTACTCGCTTATTTCTTTCTTTATGTTGCTTAATTATCCATCTTGAATGATTTTCTCTTTATTTTTTCTTTTATTAGTTCTCATAGGATTAGATTTG
>JAGDQP010030154.1:0-22827 GCA_022664845.1 Lepisma saccharinum | reverse complement strand
GACCCCGTAAGTTCATGTCATGTAATTCGCGGCGGACTGTGATTGTCGAAACAGGTTGGGGGAGGTGCTGATTGAGTTCCTCCGTCACTTGCGCCGCAGTGGCACGACGGTTCCGCGTGACAATGCGCTTTAATACCCGGCGTGCCCTGTCACTGATGCTTTTCTTCCGCCCACTGTTCCGCTTCCCCGATGTGGTTTTCCCGTGTGTTGTGTAGGCCGTCGTCACCTTTGACACTGTCCCTGGTGACAAATTTAACACACTAGCCACTGCCGTCATACTCACTCCACATAACCGCGCACCAACAATTTGCCCTCTTTGAAACTCTGAGAGGTCTCCCATTTTACACTACCTCCGTCTGCTGCAGCCACTGCACACTCCTGTTCCACGACGCCTGACGTAGTATGGAGACCGACCTAACACACCACCACCAGCAGTCCGGCGCTGCGGTCGCCACGACACCACTGCCAACCCATACATCTGACGTGTTGCCAACTACAGGTGTTTCCATTATTCTGATAAGCATCTGTATATATACACGCTCCTGCGTAGCCTAATCTGCAGCGCAAGCGTTCCCGGGTTCGATTCCCGGTGGGAGCTCAAAAATGTCGGTACTGACCCAGCATCGTGAGGACAATTGGGGAGCTGCTGTAAATAACAGACAATGTCAATCAAAGTTGAAAACTTTGGCTCTTTTTCTCCCAAGACATACTTCTCGCCCTATTGGTGTTACTCGAACTATTACATAAGTAGCGAAACTATTTTAAATGTTAACTTTAAACTTTTTCCTCATCAGAAGCAAAGGTTGCATTGACATAAAAAGACATTACGTTTAGTCTCTCAGAAAGGATCAATGTTAAGAAAGACACGCAAAATGTTAATAGAAAAAGGTGGGGGTTTTCTGCCAGCTCCAATCGTAAGTGCAGCGACTGGAAGTTTATTTAATCGTTAAGATGTCATCGTAGTTTCAAAAAATTGTACTCATTCCAGAAAATACAAGTGCGCAAATGTTTTCCATTATGAAGTCTGGAAAATTTAATCAAAGACATTTAGATAATGAAATGGATGAAATTTTAAAACGAAGTGATCTTGCCACGGATGAAAACTTGAAAACTTATCAGCATGCAATACATCGTTATTTAGAATATTGTCCAAGCCTCAAAAACAACTTTTTACCTGTTTACAATTCTGAATCTAGAAATATGTTACCCATGATTGAATATATTATTAGTTCAGTACCAAAATCATTTGCTAAAAGACTCAAGTATTATTATATCTCCTGGAGGCTTCCAATCGTATCAGCTGGGATCAAACTGTCTCAGTGTCCATATGTAACAAAGTAATTCCAGGTTCAAATATTATGAAACTTATCAGTGATGTGGTAAGAACTCGAAACATCACTAGAAATACATTTGACATTCAAGATTTTAAAGAAATATTACAAAATATTAATATTCCCTTAGAATTAGCTAATTTTCTATTGGCGCAGGTTCTACTAAAATAGTAAAACATAATAGTATTAGTAAAGTAGTAAACAACTAGAAGAGATATTTTAGTAAAGCAATAGTAAAGAAAAAGATAAATAGTCTTAGTCAAGGAATGAAGAAATATTTTCTTCACTATTTAAAAATTATAAAGAATACAAGTCTTAAATATCGCTTCATAAAATTTATTATGCCTATGCAGGTTCAAATTCTTTATGTAGTATCTCAAAATAAAGAAAAAAAAACGGTTTGCTTTACAAGATACTACACTTACATGCTCCTGCACATAAACATTTCCATATAAATATATTATGTCAATTCACCCATTGAACTAGTACAAATGGATTTAGCAGATATACAAATGTATCAAAATATAATGACGGATGTAAATATATTTTAGGTAGCAATTTTGCTTTTAGTCAATATTGCAGTTTTTATTCCCGTTAAAAATTTAACGGGTCCTGTCATTTCAAAAGCAATAGAATCATTATTCAGTAAAATAAAATTACCTCTACTTCATTGTCAAACTGACTTGGGAACATAATTTTCTATTCGCCACGTAAAATGTGCTTTTCGAAAATATCAAGGGAATCATTATGATGTACATTCTGAAGCCAAAGCTTCTTTCGTAGCACGCTATATTGGAACCTTGAAAAAAATATATAAATACTTTACTGTGAAAATACTTATCGATAGATTCATATTTTTCAGGATCTTGTAAGACGTTATAACAATACAAAACATTTTTCAATTCAATATGCACCACTACAGGTAAATGATTATAATGTTAATGAAGTTTGGGAAAGAATCTACAGCGAAGAAAGGTTAAGCAGAAATGTAATTTTCAAACGGAAGAATATGTTCGAGTAATAAATATAAACATAAATTAGAAAAATATATTTAGCGAAATTGTCTGGTGAAATCTTTTAGTGTATTAAAAGTACTCGAATTACATATAATAATCGGGATTGAAATGATGAAGTTATAACATGCTGATTTTATCAACAGGAATTAAAAAGTATTATTAGGAAAGCCGAAAAATGATTTAATTGAAAAATATTAAAACGTAAAAAGGCTGGATTTATGTGAAATTGTTAGATTATCCTTCTTCTAGGAATAGTTGGGTTGAACAAAATCTGTTCAGCTGTAAACGAGCAGTCTCGGAAACAAGCCGATGGGTTTTATAGTTACCTTACAATCAAATGTTTGCAATATTTAAAAATAAATAAAACAATTTCGTATGCTACGAAACATTGCCAATCAATTCATTTAACGTGAAATTGGGTGGTAGGTTAAAGTGGACTTTGTATTCCGTGGAGTTTTTATTATATTGAAAAAGAAGAATGACTTATTATTCAGTTAGGGGATAAGAATATAATAGAATATAATATAAAATTTTCAGCCGGATATTATGAATCAATACATTGGATTTTAGATATTATTCGTACGACTTTACGTAAACAAATGGTAAAAGAATATGAGGAGAAAGAAAATTTACATGAATCTGACGGAAGTGGTATTCTTAATAAAAAGTTTCATGTTGTAGAAATGATTAGTGTAAAACGAATGATCAATGATGATGTTGAAGTAACAGAAGAAAATCTAATCGTTATTCAATATGAGGAAATTAGAGATAAAGTTTATATTTCTCATAAACGAATTCCTAAACGTTAATATCTTTACGCGATGAGTCTAGGGTTGCAAAACATTTTAGGATTTTGTCATGGTTCTAAATTTAATACACGCATAGTTCACTTTTGCCCTATGAATCCGAAAAAAGAAACCAAAGTTTCTAGATGTTCCAGCACCTTTCACACAAATCGTGATTATCATATTCTTACAGAAATAAATGTTTTAATTGATATTGTAAAAGATCAACCTCCTTATGAAAAACAAATTCATAAAAGTGAAATTCAAGATTATCATAACTGAAAAAGTACATCTTTTATCTTCGATTGTCCTGAATATATTAAAGTTGAAAATAAATATTTTCATACTCTTCAAGTAGACTTAAAAGATGTGCACGGGGAAAAGTTGTCATTTCAATTTTTGAACGTCAAGCGTGACACTGCATATTAAAAGAAAATGATTTCTGAATGTAGTGACGTTAGATTTTATATTTCACTTTCTTCTAATGGAAACATTCAAATTTATTATATTAATAGTCCAACATATTTGTAATATTGTTAATTATCAAATACATTTAAACTATTCATGGATGGTAGGATTAAGTGAAATACATATTCTGTTAACGTGTGATAATGTTATTACTGGTAAAAATATAATATAGTATGATAATAAAACATAAAATAGCACAATGATACTAATACACCATTCAACAGTTGTTAGATGAATTGGATAAAATAAATTCAAGTATAAAATTTAAATATTCACACATTGTCATTGTAAAAATTGATAACACTATAACATCTTTACATTTATCACCCATATTAGCATTACAATTTGGTTTAGTCTAATGCAATTATGTTAAAAGATAGTCGTATTCCAAAACAACAGTTTTTAGACATTGGATATCTTTTTCAAGTATTTGTTTACACAAATATTATTCAGCCTTAGTTTGTAGGTGATAAAAAAGCACCTCTTTTACGAATTGTAGGTATGACCGACAATCATCATGGGAAAGTACAAAACATAACTTTTAAAATATACATATCTTTCTACTTGCATAGTTCCATTTGACACTGTAGAAATACTACTAAAGGACCATGCAAGCCGAAATTTACCTTTCGCATCCGGGACATAGACCGTAATACTTCAGTTTAGGCGCTCATCAATGTGAAAACCTATACAATTATGCATTGAAGTAGAGGTTTACATTGCAGGACCTGTTTATCAACGGGTACATGACATTGTGAGTTTATTTCCCGGACTGTTTCGATTTGCTATACCATATATTAAAAAAGTAGCAAAAGCAGTATAGCGACTAGCTTTACAAACGGGAATTCAAGTTGCGGGGGATATGCTTAAGCACTATTTTATTAAGGAATCTTTAAATTCACGAGATCGCGAAGTAGGTTCATCTTTAAGAACTAAAGCTGAAAATAAAGTCCATGAGTCCCTTAGTGGTAACGATAGAAGAAGGCTACATAAGCGTAAGGCTCCCGTCCGTATATACCACCAACTTTAAAAAGACGTGTGTCCAAGAAAAGAAAGAGTATATATATTTTCAGTTAAGAATGTCGCTTTTTACACCTGAAAGTAATGATTGCTGCACGAATGAATTCGATTTCCTGCACATATTTATGTTTATGCCAAGTATAAAGTATTAAAGGATAATGGAGTTAATTTAAAAGTAGCAGCGGAAGTTTCACTAGCTGTTGTGACAAATAAAGAAGGGCCGGTAAATAACTTCTTACATGCACTTTTTAGTCAAGTGGATGTTTCTTTAAATGACAAGATTGTTTCTTCTTGAAATGCTACGTACCCATTTAGAGCATATTATGATACTTAATTATTCTGAAGATGCAAGCAAAACTCAATTATCCACTGGATTATAATATAAGGATTCTGCAGGACATTTTAATAGTCTTAACTAAAATGATGTTGGTTATTATAAACGAAAATTTCTTGTTGCTGGTAGCGCATTCATTGATAAGTATAAACGACTACATGCAAATATTTCTGGTAAATCGAGTTATTCCCAATAAAGTCAATCTTCGTATAGAATTAAGTCAAGTTAAAGATACCCTCCGCTTAATTGTAGCTGAAAATTCTACATGTAAAGTTAAATTGGAAGACGTTAGTCTTTATGTTCGCCGAGTTATCATTTTTGTTGATTTAGCTTTACAATTAAACAGTTTTATCACTCATGATACTGCGAAATTTTCACTGATTAGAGTTGAAACAAAAGTACATACTATTCCTGCAAATGTTGATACTTATAATCTTGAAAATATGTTTCTTGGAAATGTACCAAAGGGTCTCGTTATAGGTTTTATTGCAAATACTGCATTCAATGGAAAATACCACGAAAATTCCTTCCACTTTCAAACTTTTAATATTAACAAGTTTGAAGCACAAGTTGGTTCCCCCGCTCTTAGTCTAGATTGAGGTAATCAACTATAATTTCAAATTTATTCCACCGTTCTCTGTAGCTGGTATAGTTCATGAAAATATAAGTCATAGGATCACATATTCTGATTACCCTCATGGATATACCCTTTATGCTTCTTTTCTTCTTCCTACTAATACTTCGGATAATTCTACATGTGATGTTATTAAGGATTCTCCCGTTAATCTCCGAATAGGGCTCAGTCAAAATATTGCATATTCTATTTCATGTATTATTGACGCTCAATTTGGTTCCCTTATAGAGATCGATAAAGATCGAAATGTATATACGGATCATACCATGTAAAATTTAGTTTAGTTTGAGATCAACCATGAGAACTGTCGTAAACTTTTTAGCCGTCGATTATAATGAACAAAATAATTTCATAGTCAAAGAATTAACTATAGTTCACGTAGATAGCAATAGTTTTCAAAGTTGAATATTTAAACCTCCTTTTCCAATATCAAAGAATATTCCTAGTTTAAGGTATGCAAATTATTATTTAAACCAACATGTATTTGGTTGAGAGTAGATAGAAGGCGAAGTTGAACACTGTGAAGTTAAAACATACTTACAGTATACCTTTCACAGTGATAGTATTTTCACTCACGGCAAAGCACGACAAATTTTCCTAGGGTTTCTTCTACAAAGAACAGTGATTAATTTGGAAGATATACAGTGTCCAAAATATAATATAACAACATGCCGGGTGCGGAATGGTAGATGATGAAAACTAATCAAAAGTTCAAATTCAATTATCTTTCGTTCTACTATACATACAGCATTCTAGCTTCTAGGGTGCCTGCGTATCACATATAGAAATACTATCAAATAAGAAAACAACCTCAAGGCGATATAATAGCAATAAAACCAAAATGCCCAAAATAGTGTACATATTCCACTGACTATATATGTTTAAAGTTATGGCAAGGCCTATTCAACGCACCCCTGCAGTACCTTATGCTTTTCAGTTTAAGCTGGTCTTTATTGCATCATGAAGGCAAAAAGTCATATCTATCAACAATGGAACAATTATATAAATTTTAGTTTATATTAAGGATTTTCTAGTAGAAAAACAATAATCATTATTATCTGTGTATGTAATTTAGCTTAACTTCATCCATTGTCTGATCTTGATTTGCAATACTATTTTTACTACGTTTCGATACGACAGAGCTCCATTTCTGAAGTCTTTACGTACATCTCGCAATTCTTTGCATCTATGTGCGGCGGGATTTTAATCCGCATCTATGCGATATCTAGCCTTTCATTGTAACTTTGACACTCCAGAGTGCTCTATAAAGTGGCTACTATGTAATTTGTATTACGAAACCATATTTTGTGGATCAATTTCTAAAGTTGTGGTTCAGTTTCTAAGAGCTGTGTTATTCAAGTACTGTAGTTAATTTTGTAAAATGCTCTCATTGACAATACATAAGGGAGATAACTGGAGAAGTCATTAAAATATTGGAGATAATTTTACAGTATTTTCCTTAAGCTTCTTCATAATAAGAAAGGGAGTAACATGAAGAAACTGGGCGCTTTCCAACATCTCGAGCCACGGTGGCATAAGTTCGAATCTCCTGACCTCTAAGACTTGCTTTCTGAATCAGAAACCAACATTCGAGACTTATTTGAGCGCGTCTCTTGTCACATCTGGCTTCATCCCAGTCCGCACAAATCTCCTACTAGGTTGTAAGGAAAATAGGTAATTTTTTATTTGAGCACCTACTTTCCTGGCCTCATCAGGCTGCCCGGCCTAATTCTTTCTCGTGCTTGCATTGAAACTGGACTGTGTTGATATAATCCTCTGACAATGATTGGGCCTAATGCATGAGTTTGAACACTACGGCGTGCTTTTCTTCAACTGTAAAATAAAAAGGAGACCTTACACATAAGCGCATTGACCTGAACCTGAGATTCCTAAAGACCATAAATAAATTCAATCACAATTCTGAAAGTACATATTCTCTGCGTTGAAGGTTATTTATGTATTATGTAAGCGCATGTTTAGGCATTTTAGACCGCCTACACTCTGTGTTAGTAACAATAAGAAGTTACTTCATTTACCTTGCGGCCGCGGATTAGTTGTAGAGTGCTTCCTTAGTGTTCGGAAGGCCCTGTGATCGAACCTGACGAATCGCACTCATACTTACTTGCGCTATAGCTTACTGAGCACGGAAGTTTATCGCAGTAGTAGCAAATCTTTGCCATCGGGATCTATCTTGGGAAAGATCAAGCCAGTTCTCAAACACCTACTTCTCGAAGATCCCTTCTAATATTGTCCTCCCAACGTCGGGTCGGTCTTCCCAACGGCCTCTTTCACGCCGGGTTTTCAACCAAGACGGAATATAATCCTCATTTTCCTCCCATCCGAGCTACATGGCGTGTCCATCTTAGTCATAGTGATTTCATTTTTCTTACAACATCGGGTGAGTCGTAAAGTCCGCAAAGTTCTTCATTGTGCAATCTCCTCCATTCTCCAGTCATTTTGTCCCCTTTCGGCCCGTATATCTTTCTCAAAACCATTTTCTCTAACACTCGCAGTTTATGTTCATCTGCTAGGTCGACGACGTCCCAATGGCCTCCTTTCATCCGGCCTTCCAACCAGGATAGAATATAATCTTAGTTTTTCCCCGATCCGAGCTATATGGCCTGCCCACCTTAGTCGTCGCGATTTCATTATTTTATATAACAGAACACAAAATGTATGACAGGACAAGAATGACGCCTTGTACTCGGAATTTATTCCCAAAACTGCTGCAACAACTGCGGACTTTTTTTCACCAAATCAGATGCCTTGTGGCCTCAATATGAGAAAAAACGACCGGGAAGACAGCATAAAACTGCCGCTAACATGACACAAGTAGTTATGCTGATTTTGGTTGGAAAGGTTATTGTTTGTACCCTATTCTGCCGCCTTCCACCTTTGCCTTTCTTTATGCAAAATTATACGTGAAAACTAGTTTTATAATGATAATTATCTTAAATTTTGGAATGAGGATTTCTTTAAATCTAACAAAGCAGATTGCTACTTTAGCTGAACCCAAAAATTGTTCCAGGATTGGCGCACGTTAATTCAAATGTTAGGATAATATATGAAAGATTAGTTTGTGTATTGCTTGTATCTCAAAACAATGCTACAGGGAGAAATACCTCTACGAATTTATGTATCAGCGTAAAATTAAGTAGTTAATCCATTTTTTTTTAAAGAAAAAAGATTGTTTTGCAACTAAACATAGGCATGAATCTGTGGTTCACGACAAAGGCCGGCCCAGCCTGACGAGGCCAGGAAAGTAGGTGCTGAAATAAAAAATTACCTATTTTCCGTACAACCTAGTAGATTTGTGCGGACTGGGATGAAGCCAGATGTGACAAGAGAATCGCTCAAATAAGTCTCGAATGCTGGTTTCTGATTCAGAAAGCAAGTCTTAGAGGTCAGGAGATTCGGACTTAAGCCGCCGTGGCTCGAGATGTTGAAAAGCGCCCAGCTTCCTCATGTTACTCCCTCTCTTAGAAAATAACAATGCCATTATTGCTGTCTGAAAGTCTAACCGTGTGGATTAATTTGTCAGAATTTATTTGATTATTCGTAATTCCCCACCCAAGATTACGCGATGTGCTTTAAGAGGGCACTTTTGGTTACTTTACTATGCACAATAATCCACAAACTCTGAAGTCGTTGCAAAAACATATTTTTATACCTTAATAAGAACAAAATATAGTTTCATAATATTAGACACTAAGAGACACTACATGGTATTGTTCACGGATGTTAATAACTATGAAGAAGGAAATAAAATATTAGAACAAATTACCAGATTTACTGTGAACTTGTTTGGTGCAGTATTAACTTTTAGTAGCTGTTAGGCAACTTGATATGCTTAACGTCTTTTAATGTATATGCATTTCTACACAGATTCAAATCACAACACAGCAGAAGAAAAGGAAGAAAATAATTTGGTGATAAACTAAATGAGAATTGAATTTCTTTCCAATCATTTCATCCGTTTAAACGAATGGCGGAGTAATAAATTTAATAATATTAATTATTATAATTATATAATTATAATATAATATTATAATTATAATCGTAAACTATCTTTATATAGCAACTTTTTGTAATAAGACATGGGTTGTTTTAATGTTGAAATGACGTGATATGAGGTGGGCAAAAGATCGTTTGTAATATCTAGAATTTTTGTTTCTTTAACAGAGCTGGGTTACAATGGTATTTTCTATAGTGTTTTATAAGATTTATAGCTTCATGAACTTTTTCGGATATTTGACCGACCGTTAAAAGCCTAGAGATGATGGACGATATATGAATTAACACCTTGTTATATAATCTATTATATTAATCATATGTTTGTTTGACTAAGGCTACTAAGAACTCCATGTCCAACTCCAGCCCACAATAAACAACAAATGGAAGAACTGTACATCTATTTATCATTCTCTCATCAGTACTTTTAATATCCGTTATATTTTCTTTGTGTTCAAAAAATTCATCAGGTCCATTTGCCGTGATTGGAAATTCCGCAGGTCTGTCTTACTTCATTCCCTCGCCAGCTACTGTCGAAAACATTGTCCTACGGTGGTCGACGACTGGAGTTGATAACTAATCCATCAAATGTGGATTAAAGGCGATTTTTACATCTGAGCACTCATTATTCTTACCACCTCTCCGGGGATTAATATCCTGGGAGAACACATACCAGTATAGTAATCCTACACCTTTATATGCCGTTACAAATATATAATAAAGAGGTTGAACGTAACGTATGAAATGGTTTATATGAATGACGTAACCTATGTTGGCGTTACTACAAAGAAATGTTCTCGTTCGTGTTGCAACCGCACTAGCGTTAGTCTTCATCCATGAATGCATAGGAGTATTATTTGTTATCGAAATAAATGTTCATTCATTTTTGTACTGAACACATTTCACTTGTTGTTAATATTATACACTTTTGATTTAAACAACAGAGATAATGTTTATATTGTTTATGACATACATAGTCCTTTATCACGTTACAGTGCACACTAGCGTAGATAGGAATTTCTCAAGGGAGGGGATATTCAGAAAACCATATCCTTTGCACTTATGAAACTCAACACAACAAAAAATTAAAATGGTATAGCCTATATAAATAATATTTCGTTGCTTTTTTAAAATAATTTTATAACAGTACAATTATTGTGCGAAAAAGTATTAAATGCATGAATATATTATATCCGTATAATTTGCTTGGTTCAGTCATAATTCTAATATAAATGTAGCCATATTTGAAACATCATGTTGGATTTTGTCAAGAACGAAGAGTTCCTCGACCTACACTTACTAATGCGTATACTCTCACTTTCATGACAATTTTCTCTTGTAAAACTAATAGTCTATCCAGTCAAATTTGAAGGTTTGAATTTTTCAAAGACATTTGTTCGTTTCAGAGTATAAAATATAATCTTTGTCGTAGATGTGGGTGCAGGTTGTACAAAATCTGAGGCACTTATAAAAAGTTTTGGAATGTGATATGCTTCCATTGCACTTTTATTTGTTTCGCTTTCGAAAGTCGCAATTAGTGTAAATATTTTGTATACAAGGATGATTTTAAATTCTGCTGTGAGAGTTTTGTTTTCGTGTTGAGTTTATTCATTTTAAAGTCTCAGATAACATTCTTGTGACATACTATCATTCCTGATTTAGGAAGTTGATTTATGTACCTATTTATTAGATATTGTAGATCTACACCATTCTTTCATACAGATCAGTAACGTATCCAAGCATAGAGAATTAGAGGGTGCGAACCTATCCCAAGTTCCGATTAATTTGTAAACTTTGCATAATTTATATACAGCATGTTTTAAAATTACATCGACAAACGTCTGGAGGTGATTCCTCACATCAAAACGAAACGAAAATTCCTCAGAACTTTTTTCGAAATATGTATATTTTCAGGTCCCGAAAGCATGGAAAAATGAACTTCAGAGCTTCATATATCTAACATCACAAAAAGTAGAACTAATGTGGCATAGTCCCGTCAAAGGCTAAGTCTGCGCTTTTCGAAAATGCATCTTTCAAAATTCCGCAATGTGCGCGCAAGGGATTCCCCGAAGGAATTAGGGGATTCTCAGAAATTATCTGAAGTAAAGATGGGTTGTTGAAAATTGCATGAATGGAACCTGCGCTTTCTCCCGGGAAACAAGAATTCATTTGCACCAAGTCGATATCTCAAGTAGATTCCACAAACCAAACTATTTTCTAAACAAAACGTGTTGCATAACAAGCACGAGTAATAATTGCATAATTTAATCGAATGTTTTATTTATTTGTTTTGAAAGATATTGAGTATCGTTGCCCGATTGGATCTGGGATGACGTATGCCATCCCATTGGATTTCATCTACATATTTACAAAACGACCAACATGTTACTTTATTCTTAAGGTAATTGCATCTTTTCCTGCAATATTCTACAATATATACTTCAAGCGGTAAATAAGGAACATTGGTCTATTTATAGAAGTAGTTTGCAAATTCCCATTCTCTGCAACCCAGCAGCCGTTACTAAATAGTGCAGATGTGTTATCACATGTTGAGAAACTCTTCAACCATACCAGAACTTGTAAATTCACCAGCAGAATGCGATGTTGATGGGTGTATACATAGATTAATCTCGAACCATATCGATCTATGCTTCATGTATAGCGGTCTAAGGTTAAATATTCTGAAAAATGCTGTAGTTCACGAAATGGCGGATAAAAAAAACTTTACAACATTTTTCTTAAACCACAACACAATTTATCAGATACTGTTTTCTTTGCCAACATCTCTTAAAAACCAAATAGATGTATTGGCCATCAACAGCTTCAAAACGCCTACTTTTCTGCTGCCTTGCTAGTTGTGTACCATTCATAAGAGTGTGCAATGCAGGAGGTATTTTGCATATATCACTGCCAACTGTTTACACAATGGCATGCATTGGTATGTAACGATCATACTTGCCAGTTCCAACCAAAGGTTGTACAATTATTTTATGGAAGGTGGGAAAGAAGTGAGTTGTTAAAAGTAGCACACTTATATCGGGAGGTCATAACACAATTTTGAACCCAAAGCATACTTTGCATCATACCTATCAAATATCATGTGAACTTCAAACGTGCCAAAGTACTGAAATGGTGCGAATAATGAAAAACACAAAATCTGTTCCAATAGCTCTCTGAATGTTCCACATACACTATGTCAACATCTATGGACTACAGCTACAGTTAACCCATGAGACAAAATTAGGGTTTGGCCAGAATCAGCTTAATACAAAACTGTACACCACTCAATAGAAATTTCTCTGATTGAAAATATCACCGTGAATAAAGCTCAGTAATTCAAAGGGCTGACTTAACCTCATGAAAAGTGAACGCTGTTTAAAATCAGAATTACTACTATCATCCACACTGTCCATATGACCGGCAGTATCTTTAAACCACATTGTGGTCTGAACCTGAGTTGTTTTGCATTGGCATTGCAATTCAATAGTTTTTCAATATACGTGCGATATGGATATGTGTGGGAAGAATAGGAAATTAGTTGATTATTCAAATATATATGTACCTCGTTGAACATTGCTCTGAAAAAAGCATTTACAGAAACAATTTTCCTATCGGCAGATGTTAAACAGAACCGTCAGTTTTAGTAATTTTACCTCTAATATGTAGCATTGTATGTGGCAAATAAATATAATCATCACGGAGGTCGGGGACTACAAACTCTATGGATGCATTATCAGATATTGATGCCACAGATTTATATGGCACTGTTTTATTACCAATAATACTCGTTTGATCGGGTAGACCAGCAAATAGATCTAATTCTGATTTCATACACTCACAGTGCATTCTGCTTCGGCTACTACTACTCTCATTACTTCATTTTTATAGTACCGTATTATATATTACGACGATGAAAATGTAGTTTTACATATACACTGCCATATTGGAAAGGAAGTGGATAACCTCTATTGTCTCTTAAATCAATATTTTGATCATCTGTTTACGCTGCTCAGGGACATAATGAGGATTTTCAAGGATAGTATGTACTATTTTCGTAACTTAATGATGATGATGTACCGTCATACCAAATTTCGTTTTTCTAGCTCCAGCTGTTTATGCTGTGACACCATGAAATCTTTGATAGCCGGAAAAAGTGCACATAACATGCTTACATAATTTTGACTATATTTTCACGCAAATTTGAATTCTGTGAGATTAGTTAACAGTTTTCAAATCTGGTTCTATGTGTTTTATACTGGTGTCAACGAGATAAGTATTCTTTCACAAACTTCTTGGTAATATTCAACCTAAATTTTTACCAGCTGTTTACCAAAAATTCGTTTTTGCGCTATGTGCCCTTCTTCTGGCAACGTCCTCAATAAATGTTGTCTGTTAATATGCCGGGATGGCACCTTCGATATTGATCCTGTTCGAAACCTTCCCACATCCATTCCCCACGGTCTGAGCCTTAAATGCCTGAAGGCAATAACTGAAATTCAATTCTGTTGTTTGCTAGAGGATATCAAACAATTCTAGCCTCTTGATTTTCATAAGTTCGTGAAAAGCAATACGGCAAGAGTACATCAGAACAAAAAATAAGGTTGTTACATTATGCTCAGGCTTTTAGTATCTAAAAATGCTCATACGTGATAAATTCCATATATATATATATATATATATAGTGTTTGTACTTTCATTAATTATATATCCACTTCCTTTTACGACCTTTCACGTTTCTTTAGCCATATTAGGATTACTTGTACTTTGATGCCCTAACTTGTTATCCCGTTTCTCTACACTATAAGTAATTCATTTACTCGTTTTCACTTAAATCATAAAATATTTTTCTCGAAGTTCACTTGAATTATAAAATAATATCATTATTATTTAAAATTCCCATTTCACGGTCAAGTTCATAGCGACGGCCGGTCATTAAATATTATTAACGCCAAATCAACAGACAAGACATTCACATTAACATTTCCGAAAACTCTGCAATCTATAAATTGTATAGTACTGTAGTACTAATCAAACAGCAATATTTACCAATTGAGGACTATGATTCCAAAATTTAATCAGACCATTTCTGTATTCCTTGAGATTAGCGTGTTGATTCGTACTGCAGGCAGCCGTTTTTAATTTATAACTGCCGACGATTGCAAACTCTGTTTCTACCGGAATATAAATTTGAATTTGCATGTAATATTTGAGAACTCGACAGGTTTCCCTAGACTACTTTTTTACAATTCTTGTAAATTATTGTAAATGGATTTAGCTAATGTTTAACCATACTCATTTACAATAGTTTCTGCATATTACTTGGAACTATGGATAAATACAATCATTGTAGGGTACACATAGCTTTTATTTTGAAAATTATCTAAGTTTGAATACAAGTGATCTGCATGTTTACATTCTCTTTGCATGTAATTGCAGACACTTTGGAAGGTTGAGTAAGGACAAGCAAAGGTACTATCTGAAAGTAATTAAAGACATTGCTAATATAAATGGTGAAAGCATCTCCAACACAACTAAGTTTACATACAAACATGACCTTCCTTTCCCATTGAGTGAGATCCACAAAGCCGTAAGTAATATTTCGTATACAATTATATAACTCTCAAAATTGGAAATACTATTTTTAGCTATAAATGTTATAGTGATTTTGTAGAACAAGAATAATACATGTGTATAGCAGTATCATTGAGTAAATATTTACACATAACATCTACGTATCTTAACAATCACTGGTATCGTCGGATAAAATAGGATCCGAAGAAATTTCTCTTGATTGTCAATAACACAAGAGAGCCCCTATTTTAATGTGATTTTATTAAATCAGTTACTGATGTTGACATTATAGTTATTGATTCTGAACAGGAAGGTGCGTATATCCCATGTCGCTGGAGACCCAACAATACAGTTAATGTTGGTGTTTTCTTAGGGAATTTCTGATTAGTAAAATTCGGATGAACGCACAGCAAATGAACAAAGTTGAACCGTGGTTTGAAGATGTTGAAGACTATGATAGTACTGCAACAGAAATAAGTAATGAGCACAATAATAACACTAAAAATGAATTTTTAGATACAAGCAAAAATGATACAGCTTCACAGGATACAGTTGTACTTGTGTTGTGAACAGGGTTAAAAGCAATTAACTATAATAGTATAAAGACGGGCCAATTTTGCTTTATTCCCCTGATAACGGTTTTAGTTTTCCGGTACATTTCTTGCTGCGCGATGAGACCTGATATCTGCATTATTGAAGAACTGTTAAATGCATGATATGATCTAGTTTTGGGATTGATCATTTAAGTAGTGTTCAATGATATGTCACAATAATTTTCCTTGCCATTTTTTTTTAGCGAAATTCATATTCTGCTTAACTCCCTTAAACATTTACCCAGCCGCAGGAAGCTCAGTGGTAAATTTTACCGGAAACACGCCTCAGAAGTTAGTTTTGCTGTAAATGTATCATTGTGAGGGAAAATGGCAACAAATTTAACATGGGCTAATGTTGAAATAGCCTGAATATACCCATTTTGCGTTGAAAGAGTGAATGAATTGAAATCTAAATGCACACATATTGTTCCTTATTATATTGTCATATCGATATGCATTTGTATGCATTTGGTTTATATTTCCTTCATTATTTTAAAGCAAAGCAATATTTCAGGCTATTGTATCAGTATTACATACTAAAGTCACACAGCATTATATCTAACAATAATACATTTAAGGAAAAACTGAGTTCATAAATGCGTTGCCCGTAAAATTCTTGCCCAAAATGACATATTACAAGACCCACTTTCCATTTAAGAAAAACAATCGAGATTCAGTGTGGCGAACTTCAAGATGCAACCGTGAAGAATATATACACAAGCAGGTAGCATCATCACCCACTACCCACTACTATGTATTTGCTTTCCATTTCTTTCAGTATTTTCACCCTTTTTCTTTATTATTCATGAACAAGAATCTTACTATTATTTCATCGATATCTCCCAGCGTAATTGCGCTAGAGTTGCCAAAATTTGCATGTACAGAAAGTTTGAAATTTTAACCATGAAAGGAGAACAAATGGAACTTTTCGCTGCCTTATCAGTATGGTTCCATGTCAGTATTTCGCCTATTATTTTTGAAACGTATGGATCGATAAGCAAAGGATTGTCCGCAGACAACTGTTGTCCACAATCATGAGGTAAAATTTTAAAGTCTTTTTTGGATGTTTAACAATACGATGTTCAAATAGTTTCGCTGCCAAACCTAAAACTCGGATATATGGTATTTAGGACATAAGACCAATACTTTTCCTAGCAGATGAACATAAATGACGAGTGTTTGAAAATAAGTTATTGAGAAAGATATACGATTCATAACGAAACGAGGTGACTGTGGAACGGAGAAGACTGCATAATGAAGAACTTAATCGACTTTACAACTCACCCAATGTTAGAATAATGAAATTGCGACTACTAAGATGAGCAGGTAATGTACCACGGATGGGAGAAAACGAAAATTATATTCCATCGTGGTTGGTCAGCAGGAAAGAAAAAGATCGTTGGGAAGACCGAGACGACGTTAGGAATATAATATTAGAAGGAAACTTCAAGAAATAGGTGTTTGAGATGAAAACTGTCTTTATCTTGCTCAGGATAGAATCCTATGGAGGACGCATGTTACTGTGGTAATGAACAAGCAAGTTCCATAAGTCATAGAGTAAGTAAGTAAGTAAGACCGATACTTCCCCATGGCTCTCAGCACACATTGACAACAGTTGTCGGCACTGTGTATGTAAATTAGTTCATTAGGGAGATCAAAGGTAGGTAGTGAATAACAAACTCTGTTTGAAGTTTTAATACCAAATATTTTCGTGATCTTGAACGTGTTTGCAGGTCGTCGGAGAAGAGAGAAGGATCTTTGGTTGTTTACAACCCTGTGCTGGATTATAGTTTGATAGAAGTTTATTTATTTTAAAGAAAGGGTGTGAGATGGCGAATGAAATTAAATTTTTAGTAGAAGTCCTTAAAATATAAATTGGTTTATGGTGTACCAGGAACTCAGTAGGGAAACTATTGTTAACTCATTAATAATATATTAATTAGCGGTATTTATGATATCAAATTAATTTTCGAAACTTCATTTTTATTTGTCATTCTCGTTGATTGGAGTGAATGCGAAGACATCTTTTGGGTATGCTAATTTAACATTTTTATATTAATTTAACTTTATTTCACGGGGACTATAGATTTCGACTGCAGCAAATGAGGAGGTAATTTTGGATAAGCAAACCAAGCTCACATAGATTTTTACGTTTTGAAAATTTTGCTGGAACTCAGAACAATGTTTTAACATTGCTTTATGGGAAGACATTGAGAAGTAAGTCAATGGAACAAGCTGGTACTTGTTATTTTTTACAGGTGTTCACTACAAAGAAGAACACGTTTAAATCTTTAACAAAGAAAGAAAATGTTTTGAAAGCATTCCAGTAGGATAGATAATTTTGAGTAATTGCCGTGTCAATATCTCTAGCAAAGGGAGTTGTTTTTCAACTCTTTCATACTCGCAGAGGCATGTTGAGATTTGTTATTTTAAGCACTTGCTTAGTTGACAGCGTTCGAATTTTAAGAATAAGATAATATTTTTGATTGATATTTCTGTACTTTTAACAAAGGTAGAAAAGGTGCAAACTGGAACTTCTTAGTTTGAAAGAAGCGTTTCACCGCACAAGTTAATATTTTAATTCTCAATCTTGATGGATCCATCATAGAGAACCTTATTGAAAGCACCATGTGTTTTTTCGAAGGCGCCCCTATGAAACAATCCAAAAAGAAGAATCTTTAATGTTTGTGGAGAGTGAACTAACGTCTAACTGTATATCTGGGAGTGCATGATCGTCAAATTTAGATGTTGAATTTAATTCTGATATTTAGTGTACTATAAGTGAGAAGGAAAGTGAAGACGATTCTTTATCGTTGGTGGTTGCTATTTTTCGCCTCTCAAGTTTAGAAGTTGAATTTGTTCCGGACAATGATAATACTACTACAAGTGTGTGTTCCGGTCGCTGTATGAATAATGCGATTGATGAACTGTGTATTTCTGCAGTTATTGAAAAATTGGGAATTAAATAACTTTCCGTTAATGTGTGCAGATTTTTACTACTACTCGTTGTTCTACTCAATCAGTAGATCGAGAAAAGATTTGAACAATCGTGCGTTGAGAGCGGTGATGGATCCTATTATCTTCTTACGAATTTATATTGCTTATATATGGAAACATAAACATTTTGATAATATTGATATTTCTGAATATTCTTTGAGCAGTTTAATTTTACTTAAAGTGCGAGATGTAGCAAATTAATGCAGAGCTCAATACTGACCGAAAATGTGTGCTATACATTTTTCTGTGCAAGCTTAGACAATTTTGCTATGCTTTAAATATGTGAAATGAATATTTAGTACTTGTTTTTCAAGCATAAAAATGCGAAACAATTGAATAGTTTTTGCGTATACTTATCTTACAAGTTTATCAGCCTTCTGGTACCTTGATTTGTAACTGTTTGTTTATCTATTCCATATATTCAATGTTGTGAAACTTTTGTATTACAACTATGAAATTAATATATTTAATTAATTTGTACTTTATATTTTTGATTTAAGATATTCTAAAGAGAAATTTTGGTTTTACTATATACTAAAATATTCATTTCATAATGATATTAACAAATGATTTTACAACTTCATCATCGGGACTGTCGTAAACCATAGTGCTGTTACCGCCCATAAATTTCATTTGAATTAATCTTTATCTAACTATTTCATCATTTTTCTCAAGATTGCAGTTTGAAGAGGGCATTATATTTTTTCCTCGTACACTGAAAGAAACAAATATAATACAGAATAATCCACAAAGTCTCGAATTATCCTGTTAAATTTGAGCATTATTCACTCGATATAACTTATAGTTACGTTTTAAAAGTTTCACAATTCGCTTGGGAGGCCCATTTCTCAAGGTGTCGAAATAATTTCCTAACGCACGGTTTTCAATATTGATTGAAGTACAGTGATTTCCAGGAAAAGATGGAGGACTTAAATTCACAATAAATGCCGCCGGACACTCAATTAGATTTGATAAAATATCCACTGAATATATTTATGTACGTGTTACTGCACTAGCACAGTCTTGAAACCCAACTTCTAACATTTCGTCATTCCACATCGTTACTAGATTCGGTAATTATCCATGGTTGATACACTGTTGTGTTTTCACGTAATATAAAACAACGTAAGTGAGAATAAGTTAAAACTTTGAAAATACGAAAGCCTCTTTTAAGGTACATAATTAAGAAATTATTTGCTGGCGCCACAATATCTGCCTCTACGACTGGTGGTCCTGCTGCAGTTACTTATAAATTTGTCCCATCGCCCTTTGTTACATTACAATGTATATAAAGGTATAGAGGAAGAATATATTCGGCAGTATTTCCAGGCACAAGATTTTATCAACATGCACGGCAGTGCATGAGCCAAGTTCTTCACGTCAGAAAACGTCAGCACTGCCAGAAGCATGTTATACAGGAACAAGAGTTTATGGCGAAATCGACGATTTGGGGGCCCCGTAAGAAAAAAGGTGTTAAAGTAAGGAATATGAGCTTTTGCCGTTAAGGAGATATGGTAAATATGTGCAGATGTACAAAATTTCATATTCGTATCTCAAACTGTGTTCTAGTTGTGGACCCCTGAAATTGCACATTTTAGGCTAACTGACTCACTCACTCACTCACTAACTGACTGACTGACTGACTGACTGACTCACTCACTCACTCACTCATCATATTGTTTAGGGTGTTTGGAGTAAGCTAGAAACATGAAATTTGGTATGAAGGTAGAGGATGATAAGTAGATAAAGGAAAAATTCCGACATTTTGAAAAGGTCGCCATCTTGGATTCAAAATGGCCGCTAAACCTAAAATTTCAAAGAATACACAGACTAAAGATAGAACAGTGAAATTTGGTATGAAACTACATCATTGATAGCAAATTAAGAAAAATTTTAAAAATTTGAAAAAGCATTTTGGATTCAAAATGGCCGCCAACCCTAAAATTTTAAAGAATACACAGCCTGAACGGCTGCCGCTAGAATAATGAAATTTAGTTTGACAGTACAACATTATTAGTAGATTATGAAAATATTACAAAATATCTCTAAAGACGCCATCTTGGATCCAAAATGGCGGGCGTCATAAATCCATTTTCCAACTGCTTGAGCAGAGATACGAAATTTGGCATAATGATGTATTATCAAGAGTAGTTTAGGAAAACATAACAACGTTTTAAAAAATTCACCATGTTTGATTCAAAATAGCAGCTAAAATACCATTTTTCATATCGTTTGAGATAGAGAAATGAAATTTGGTATGACACTGTATCATCACGAGTATGTCACGAAAATATAAGAAAACGTTAAAAATGTGTCCATCTTTTATCCAAAATGCCCGCCTAAGCCCCACTTTATAACGACTGAAGCTAGAGAAACGAAATTTGGTATGAAGGTGTACCATTACGAGTAGGTTAGAATAAATTCGGCTTGTCTCCCCTACTAGGGTACAATTCCCAGCTGGAGCCTGATTGCGATATAGGGGTGCGCCCCAGCGAGGCCATCTTGGAATTCTGGGGGCAGCGCCCCAAAACGAGGCCATCTTGGAATTCTGGGGGCAGCGCCCCAATGAGGCGAAGCGAGTATATACATTACACAAGTGTAAAAAGCTGCGAAATACGAGCAAAAGCACCAGGGGTGCAAACTGTCCAGTCAACTCCTTCAACCTTAAAAAGTGGTGAAATGGAATATGGATGAGCCTAGTTCCTCGCGCCAACTTCCAAATACTCCTGCGTTTCCCACCAATTTTTCTCGTTACAACCGTTAGTGCTGCCAGGAGCATGTTATACAGGCAGAATGTGGAAGTTTCCCCATTCGGACGCAGCGCTCTGGAGTATGAGGGAATATCTGCATCATGTGGCGCAGTGCACTGCAGATTCTGGTTTTGATAAAAAGACGCAGTTCCTCCAAACTCCTCAAGTTCGATGCGCGGCCTGCCGTGGGATTCTTGGCGCAGCGATGCGAGCGAATCGAGGGGAGTATCAACACGTACGGCAGTGCATGCAGCCGAGTTCCGCGTGTCACAAAACGTCAGCATGCTATACAGCAACAAGAGTTTATTGCGAAACCAGCGATTTTGAGGTTCTGTAAGAAAAAAGATGTTAAAAATTGAAATATGAAATTTCGAATTATGACGGTATATCATCACTAGTAGATTACAAAATAGCTGCAAAGACATCATTTTGAATCCAAAATAGCTGACTTCATAATCAATTTTCCAGAACGTTTGAACTAGGGATACGAAAATTGGCATAAAGGTGTATTAACAAGAGTAGTTTATTAATAATTTACATTTTTGAAAAAGTTGTTAACTTGGATCAAAATGGCCGCACAAAAACTTTTTCCACACCATTCGAGCTATAGAAACGAAATTTGGTATGAAGGTGTACGATCACAAGTCGGTAACGGCAATGTAAGAAAACTTTTTAAAAATCGCTTTCTTTAATTCAACATAGCCGCCCAAATACCATTTTCCAAACCACTGAAGCTAGAGAAACGAAATTTGGTATGAAGGTGTAACATCACGAAAATGTTTCAATAAATGGATCAAACCACCTCTATGAGCGTGCAGCCCCCGAGGCGATATGGGAAAAGGCCTGCACAGCATGGGGCACTGTCCCCAGAAAGTCTGATCACAATAAAGGGGGCGTAGCCCTAAAAATTTGAGGTTGGGGAGCACACGGAATTCTGGGGCAGAACACCCAGCGAGGCGAACCCAGTATATATATATACACGTATAAAAAGCTGTGAAATCCGAGCAAAACACCGATGATGTTCGAGTCTTAGGGTTGGTGGTGGTGGATTTTAGGGCCGCCAGCAGGAAGCAAATTTGCTGTATCATCACAAGTAGGTTACAATAAATATGGCAAAGCTTCCCTATGTTTCAATAAATATCTCATTCCCACGGGTGGTGGGTATGGGAATAAATCTGCAACATGGAAGCACAGTGTCCTGGAGAGTGGTTACGATAAAGGGGCGTAAGTACCCAAAAACTCGAAGTTGGGGGCGCAGCCAGCTACGGGGGGCGAGGACCTAAACGAGGCCGAGCGAGCGAGTATATATATTATACA